>VZTU01021982.1:1061-33400 GCA_013400835.1 Zapornia atra | reverse complement strand
GTCCCCTTCTTTAAATTTTTTTTGGTAGTGGTTTCCCCCCCTCCCTACCAGGTCCCGTCAGTAGGATGATACATTGCGCCCAGCTGCAGGAATTAATATGCAGGGGGACAGAAATTAGATCTGCACAAGCCCTTTGCAGATATAATCGGAAAACGTCAGCTCAGGCAGCAGGCAGCAGCTTCCAAATCTAGGGGAATAACATAACTGGGAGAAAAGAAAAAAACACAAACAATAAACAAAACCACAGACATTCACAGAATAAAAACAGTCAAGGAAAGAAGAAACACATACACATGCACACATTTACAGAACTCATACACATGCAACAAAATCTGATAAAGCAATAGAAAGAGGAAATAAGAGGGAAAAAAAGAATAAAGCAATGGAGCTTCTGCCTGAATGCAGATTAACTCTGAGGTCAAAGTGGAAATGATGCACTCTGCTGCAGCACAGATTAACACATGCGTGGTGTCAGCCGGGGTGCTTTTTAACCTTTGATTACACATATGCAAGCAGCCTGGATTTTCATTTTGGAGGCGAGAAGGATTTGGCAGGCATAAAAAGGGAGGTTGGAAGGAAAAGCTTGCCCTATGCCGCTGAGCATCCTCATTTTTCTAAACAGCCTGGAAATCGTGATTGCAAAGGGGAAAAAAAAATGAAAGGATGGATGGGGGAGTGGAAAAGGGAGGGATGGTTGTTGCTAAGTAACTCAGGAAATGGGGAAAGCAGCATTGGTGGAGTCAGTATGAATGAGGTGATTTAGTGTGTGATAGGATTAGGGGTAATATGCAAGGTTTTTATCTCCCCTCCCCCTAATAAAAATCAGGCTACACAGACACAGGAAATACTTCCTGGCCAGAAGGGAAACACTAGATGTCTATAAAAGCTGAACCTTGCCAAATTTTCAAACAAGAAGCCCGAATTTCATTGTCCAAAAATGCAATTTCGCAGCAACTGGTGAAGAAAATATAAAGGGAATTTCATGATTTCCCAAAGAAAGAACACCTCAGTCAAAAATAGGTATTTGGACCATGATCAACAATAACAGACTTTTTATCTCCTGATTTTTTTTCTGCCTAAAACCAAAGCAAATACAGAGAGCATCAAGCTTCCTCAATGCTTCTATAATCTGGGAGATTGATGTGAAAACATAATCATCAGGAACTGGGAGATGTGACCTGAAATTGTTTCAGTTCATAGCCCATCTTTCTAAAACTCAAGGGAGAAATAAATAATTCTTCTAAAGAACACCTAAATGGAGAGAAAGTGAGATGCTCATAATTGAATAAAAGCATCAAAATTTCCCTCTGGACTGTCTAGTCTGAACCAAATTTAACACTTGGATCCTCTTCCAACCTGTTAATACCCAGGCCAGTCTGGTAATTTTCAATGTCCAAATGCAGAATGAAATTTATCCATAAAAAATAGATAGTTACAGTAGTTGCTGTCCCCCAGCATTTAGCCATTAAGCTAATTTCTTTCATTTCCAAACACTATGTATTTGACTACAATATACGATAGTTCAATCTTGAATGAAATACATCTTTACCTCTGTGATAATTCAAGCCCATATCTAACACTGTACTATGTTTTTATTAGTGTTTCTAAACAAAGTAACAAGTTATGACACAGGGTCCCTAATGTTTCCAGTCAATGGTCCTATTCTTAAGTAAGTCACTTCACCAACTTGTGAAATACAGCCACTTCAGACACAAAAAAATCCCCAATATTTCAAATCTCTCTGCCTATCTGTCTCAGAGTATAGATATATGTATATATGTGTGTATGCATATTCAAATGTTAACCTTTGCTCATGGTTCACTTCATTACCTGTGAACACACCACTTCCATGATTTTACTGCTGTAATCACTCATCAGTTATCAAAACACTCCTTTGAAGAGTAACACCACTGTATATATTTTGATGAGGGAATCAAAATTCTTCATAGCAAAGAATTTGTGCAAAAAGATGCTGTCTTAGCTACAACTATGTCAACTGTAACATGGGGACTATCAGCTTTACACTGCACTTTATATACTGACATTTGTCCCATAGTGAATGTTTCACATCCTTTTTTGTCTGAAAATAGTTCTTGGACCTCCAACAAAATTGTTATGCAGTTTGATTCTAGAGGTTCAGCTCATTATTCTTGAGAGAGGCAGCGGGGCTGCGATAGAAAGAAAACCTGCTGGTGTTAAATCTTGAGTTTTTTCCAGGCTTCCCATGGGCTAGAGGGTATGTCAAAAGGAGTTGGACACTGTAGTACTAATGCTTGACTGCTTAGAGATCAGTAAGATGTATAGACACATAGCCCATTGATAATATTATTCCTGTATGTAGTTTATTAGCTGCACTTTCTACACACATTGTTAACCAGATGTCAGTGGGTTTGGATGGACAAGCATCCACTCAAGATTGCATAGATTGATCTGCAAATTAAAACTTGCACCATCATTTTATGATCAATTGTTTGTCTCAGATGCATCTACTTTGATTTTATTTTCAGGTGTGTGCAGTTAACATTTAGGTGGTGGGGATTAGGGTCTTCGGCCTCTGATACAGTCAGTGGGACACACAGAGGCTAGGGCAGGTTTTTCAGTACTCCTACGTAATAGATATCAGAACTAACATCGCTTAGATATCAAAATACTTGACAATGATATGTAAAACTGACCCACCACTAATCAAGCAATAGCAATTTTGATTGTAAGTAATTTCAAAGGCAAATTGAAGTTCTCTGCAGCGTTGGCTTAAAGCAAGAGAAACTAAAACCAGGGGGTTTTGCTTAATGCATTTCAATATTCAAATCTCTGGTTATGATGGCAGCTATAACTGGTACAAGATACACAAACCTAGTAGGCTGTTATCCATTTGAATGTATATAGTCTTTGAAGCACCGGGTTCTGATTTTGTGCCCACAAGCTTGGATCAGACAGTGATGCTTTAGAATTCCATCATAATATATTATCGCAAAGGACCAAATTTACATGAGGACACTACCTGCTTGCCTGCCACCTTTTGTATGATAAACCAATCTCGCTTAGCAACTTACTCCTGAGCACAATTGTGGTAACTTCACAACAAATTACTTGAAGGTTTTTGATGGAAAAAATATCTTATGATGAATAATGGAGCGCACAAGCGATTGGTCCAAAAACATGTATTGTGTATCAAACCAGAGTAACATTCAGAAGAGTATTGTTCTATTCCTTGGCGGAGAGGTTGTTCATTTACAAGGAGGTTCTCAGCTCCTGCTGATTTCCCCAGGTGTCTGTATCTTTAAGCCCAAAGAAAACAGCTTTAAAATTATTTTTTTCCATGTATCAAACATTGCATCTTACATTAGTAAAAAAGACAAAAGATACATGTGAGAAAGTAAATATTATCATAAAAGGCAGATAAAATTTTAAAGTTAAAAAAGGATGTTGTCTGCATCAATATATTGCAGTTATCTACAATAGGGGTTTTTGGTTTTTTTTGGGTTTTTTGTTTTTCATGTTCATATCTGGAAGTTCTTTCTGTTTCTACTTGTAATTCCTTGTGTTGCTTTAGACAAAAAGCAAAAATAAAATGTTAATTTTGCTCTCTCTCAAAGGACATAAGATTTGGGTAAGATGTTACAGGTTTTTGTGGGCCCTGCTGCAGATGTATTCTTAAGTGCAAAAGAAGGAAACATCTAGGTAGCTAAATTGTCTAGGGATGATTTAAGAGACTGTTAATTGCATATCAGATAAAGTTTTGATGTTTCGAAAAAATACATTAAATGTTTCAAATTATTTTTATCCAGAAATAAAATACCTTAGTTTAAAAAAAAAAAGACTTTTAAACTTCATCAATCTGCATATTGTTTAAAAATAGCTTGTTTAAGGATTATATATATTTTTAATAGTAGCAGCAATGACACTCAGAGCATTTTGATTTCCTTCAAGATTCCCCAAGCATATTCTAGCCCTGAGGAAATATATTCATGCTAAATTCCTGAGGAAAATAGCATCCAATGTAAAACATTTTTTAGATGGAATTCTAGGATTTGATAAAATCTCACAATTTTCCCCTGGCCTATATTCTAATACATTTTCCGCTCATCAGTGGAGGTATAAATGTAAATTAAAAATGTAAGCAACTAGAAATGAATTTTGTAAAACTCCTCAAAGAAAGGTACCTCATGTTTATGTACATATACATTTGTGGTTATGTATGGGAGGGGGTGTGTGGTTTCTGATTAGCTTATTAGTTTATTAAAATGAAATTCTGTACAAGAGCCGGGACTGCCGGGTCGGACTAGTTACAGCCAAGACAAGGGACTGTGGGTGGACATTAAGTTTAGAAGACCTAGATGTCTAGTTCTGTTTTATTTTCTGGGCACAAAATACAGAGGAGTGAAGGAGTGGTATAGAGGTGGACTGAAGTACACTTTTTAGTCACAGACTAAATTAATAGTTTAGAGATTATTTTTGACTCAATGGATGGGAAATCTGGGCTTTTCAAAGAGTTTTCTTAACTAAGAGTAGCTGAAGTTATTGCAACTGCACGAATTTATACGGCGATATCAGGACTGAGTAGATTAATTCAAAATTCTAGCACATCATGTAACCAAATACGGATCTGTCTACTTTGACAAGTGCCAGTTAAATCTAATTATTTATTGCTACCTAACTAAAAATAGTCACTTCTTAATATTGAATCTCACTGCTACTTTTCCCTGGAAGATGCTGGATGAAGGAGTAAGACAAATTGTGTATCATTGTGTAGAATATGGATATTCTAGATTGGCAAAGTAAGACTCCAGATGGATTTTATTATTTAACAGGACAAGCATAATTTATTTCAGTGCTACTTATTAGAATTAAGTTAGTTCACTTGAGCTGTCAGAATAAAAGAAAAAATAAGACTAAAAAGGTGAAAATAATTCTTTCAAGAAAACTATCATGCTGAAGCCAACTTTTTAGGGGATTCAGCCTGCTGCATTTTTTAAAAAGCCAGTTTCTTGTGCTGCTTGGGAAATAAATTTTTTAAGAAATATTTTAGAGCCTAACAATAAAAAAGGGATATTTTTCCTAAAATATGTATACAGTAGTGAACTTTTTTTCAGAAAGATATTTATTTAAGCTGTTTTGTCAGGTTTCTATTTCAAGCAATCACTTTCTGAGATTTTGACTTACAAGAAAAAATGTTAGTAGCCTAAATACAACAAAAACACAAACCCAAAATACTGTTTGTTTATGTGCTTTGATCTTGTGCTAAAACAGTAAAGAAATCGAGTTTTTGGCTAAGAGCTTTCTCTGTGTACTTAGATTTACAAGCTCCTGCCAGCAACAGACTTAGCAAATGCTATTTTGTGCTGTAAACGTCTGAGATTTTCTTATGATAAAACTCATTCCCCATCTCCCTGCCACCAACCTGAGAAAACTTTCATATCCTGTAATATAACAGGGCCCAGTTCCATGGCACTGAATTCTTGTGTGAGGAAAGCATCGTACTTAGACATTTTCTGAGGAACAAAATAATGGTTGTTTTCTGAACATGTTTTATTAAGTCTCTGCTCCACATGGTTTCTTTATGCAGTGTTGTGTGTTTGCACTGTATAAAGAGGAGGAATGGGGGAACTCTATTCACATGAGATGTACTTTCAGTGGGATAGTTTGGTTGTTTCGAGTATGATTTTGATCAGTGGCCATTCAGCCCACTTGCGTACTTTTTTTGGAGGCTATCTTTCTGCACCTGCATGGCATAAGGGAACCTGTAACTGCATATGTTTTCTATTTAGCAAAGAGAGAGGAAGAAATATGTGTACAGCAACAGCACTGAATTCCAAAGGAAAAGACTGGTTAGAAATTTGAGGAAATACTTTTTTCAATAACTATGTTCTGGTGCTTGGGTATATGTGTATTGGAATGAAATCAAAAAGTGTTCTTGAAATCATCTAAGAAACAGTGCATTTGATGGACTTATATGCTTGCAAATATATTTTTGTCTGTGTATGCTTACAATGGGATTATATTCTGTTAAGGATTTGTTGATGTTCTAGAGCATTGTATATATACCAGAGAGCTGTCAACACACAATTATTTCATACTGCCAATGGCACGTTCACCATCATATTCAAAGCATTCACTATCACTCTATTTTATATTAAGGTATAGGTGAGTGATAAAGTGAGGAACAGAGTATGGTATTTTTTATTTAGTTGCTCAGTTTTTGATTCTTTTTAGTGCTTTTGGAAACTTAAAAATTGGAGAATTTTTCTTATTTATTCTTACAAAAAAAATAGCACTCTTGAGCATGCTTAATCTGTTCATTTAAACTGTGGATATCTACAATACTGCTTTTATTCCCAGATGAAGAACGAAAATTCTCATAGACCAGGAAAACATGGCTCATTCATTTATTAGTTTCCCCCAACCTATAATGCACCAAGAACAACAGCAAAACTAGATACTTGGTTTCTGCACAAGAAAAAGACCTTGGCTATCTTAATGGTGATTTCTTTAAAAAGCTTTTCCACAAATCTATGTATTTTTTCAGAAGAATAAAGTCTGCAGGTTTCTGACAACAGGCCACAGGCAGTAACTTGGAATGCATGCTTAGAGCAAAGCTCAAGTCTCACAAATTTGATGAGCATTAAAAGCACGTTTAACTGCTGTTGCTGTCATGGTTATTCAAGTCCAGGTCTTACTTTGTACAAAGAGGAGTAGCCTTTTCTTCATTAAGGCAAGAAAAGGCCACTACTCGACAGTAGTTCAACCTCAGAATGCCAGTTTCCACATTTGTAATCACTCTTTTCTCAGTAAAGATATTTCTGCTGTTCCTGATTTTCTCTGAAAGTAAAAAGGTGAGATTTAGCAACATAAAACCTGACTTTGTTCCACAGTGAGTATTTTTAGACACCAGTCTCCAATGTCTGTATTATCGCAAACTTTGAGAGTATGCCACTCTTCCTGTCAGACCCAGCCTCATGGACCTTTTCTGTGGTTGTTATCTCTTTCATATAGAAAATCTGATTTGACATAAAATATAGGTTTGACATTTTATTTACTGTTCACAAACACAGAGGAAAAAGCTTTGTTTTTCCAGGCCAGATTCAGCATTTCCTTTAGACGGCAAACATAATTTTGAGATCTATTTTGATGTATCATTATTTCCTATGACTGCAATATTCAAAGTCTATTTCCATCAGCAGCAAAGCAGTATCTTCTCCCCAAGTAAATGTGAATGGCTTCCTGCCATTTGTCTAAGAACACATTTAGGCACAAGTACATTTGATTTTGTGTAGGTTCAGTTGAGCAGGAATGCCTACATCAGGAATGGATCCAGAGTACTGAGATCTGAGCAGTCCATGCCATGAAAGTCCTACAAGCAGCCTTGTCAAGAAAACGTTATGCCCGTTCTGCATAATGATTACAAATGGGTTTTGATATTGTCCTTCAAAACATTAATGGAAGTAGTAGGCATGTTCTTTCCTGCAGAAAGGAAGAAGTCCATTCTTTTCTTTTAAGAAAGAAGAAAAAACACATTAAAATGTTTTGTGCTAAATTTACAAGAGTAAGGATAGATGGCAGAATAAGTGGTTATCAATACAGTATTCAACATCTGTTTTTCATGTCTACATTATAGTTTAAAGGTTGGCTTATTTTTTATTTCTGGTTTTGGATTTATATATATAGTGCTGGAGAAGAATTCTCATAGTAAGACCATGTTTTTGGTTCAGGGTAAACTCTTTTGATCTCTATAAACGAACTTGCAGGATTTTGAAGGATCCCAGTCCACCCGGCAGATGTAAATACACAATGGAAATGATACCTGATAACAGTCCACGTATGCTAGCAGGCAAGGAGTATACATTTTGATTCTGAACTTTTGATATTGAGTATGATACTCTCATGAGTAAACTAGGGATATGTGGTCTAGTTCTGGAAATGTATTCTGTTATTTTCAATGGTTTGTTTGTAAAATGCAGGTGGGTACTGAGTAGAATTCATCAGGTTTTTATTCTGGGGTTTTTATCACTAAAGTATTAATGATCTGGATGATAACATGAATAATATCTTTACCATAATCAGTTAGGATGCTGAGTCAGTGGCAGGAGCGGGTTTGGCATGATAGGGAGTGAGTTAGAACTTAAGAAAATAGAAGTGGATTTGAAAATAATATGATGAAGTGAAAAAATGGGGTAAATGAAGTTTAGTCTGAAAGGAATTATGCCAAGTTTTTAAATGTGTACTGGTGGAATGAAGAAGAGAATATCTGGTATTGCTGTTTTGTAGGATCACAGAGTTTCTTAGTTTATCTTTGGGTAACTCGGAAAAGATTTCCTGTGGTAGGAGTTGCGGAGCACTGGAACAGTTTGCTGAGGTCAATATAGATATGAGGTTACTTCAGTGATGCTTCCTGTGACTGATAGATAAGTGCTATGTGGAAGTTAAATCATGGGCTGAAATAAAAAAAAAACAAAAAACAAAAACCAGAGAATTGTGCAGTTAAGCTTTGAAGCACAAAAGTAAAAAGGTGGTATCCTATGTATCTTTTATCTGTAAGGACTGATAGAAATTAACATATTTAATAGGGTAAAGGGAAATCAAAACATCTCATGCCACAAAAATAAAAGCATATATTTTTCATGATTTAGATGAGAAAAAAAACCCTGAGGAAACCCACACATATTAAAGGTAAAGAGAAATCAGGCACATGAGTTAAAAAACAAATGGAAAAAAAGTAATGGGCCATTAGAAGTATTGCTTACAAGATCAAAAGAAAACGAATGGAAAAAAGTGATTTCCAAAGATGTTATATAAAGTTTATAGCTTCTTTTCATATCTGTCTCTCAAGTTCAGTTTTCTGACATGAGAGTCCACTGCTAAGTAAAGACTTTCAGGAAAATATTCCTAAGAAAAACCTGAAGCTTACTGCTTTTCATGTTATTTGCTCTTGTATTACTTGCCGCATACTTAGAACTCTAACTGCATTGAAAATCTCTTCCAATCTGTAGGACTGCAAGAGACCTGTAAAGCTTTAATTCCTCTTTCCTATTTGTTTTTCCACTTGTCTTTTATTTGTGTTTGCTTTGTAAACATTAAAGGTTGCATCATTCTCTTATAGTGGCCTCTTTTGCACCTATAAATGACACAATAACAGAAAAATGAGATTTGAAAGTGGATTCTCCACTGAAATGCAGGTTGTGTGATAATCTCAGTCAGTTGCAAACTAAATCCTAGCTTTTACCCATGTCAACAGATACCTGTTTCAATGTTTCTCTATGATTTTAAGTTTTCAAGAATCCTAATACCCCAAAATATAAAATTCTTTATATATTTTAAACAGTGACTCATCAAGGGAAAATTAAGTGATGTAGTTCAACATCATCCACATTAGCAACCCAAGTGTATCTGAAACAAACATTTCCCCTGCTGTGAAGGCTTATACTCACAGCTTTGTCCTTAACTGGCTACCACAGTGTATTTTTTCAGATGAAATGAGGCTTCCGGAGCTGCATTGAGGCATGCAGTGACAGGAACTAGAGACATGGTAGGAATTTAGTATTTTACTTTTTTTTCCAGCACTATAAGGCGCCCAGAACTGGGAGTGAGAACAGGAAATCTCTCTAAAAACCTGTCATGGAAAAGCATAATTTGTTGTCAGGCTGAAACCTTAGACCTGGGAACAGGTTTGGGTTGTACTCGTAGAATCAGACAGGCAGGAAGGGAATGCATGAGATCTCTCATCCATCTCCTACCCAAAAACAGTGTCAGCACTGATTGAATTTAAACCAGACTTTGCCTGGCCAGGTCTAGAACAGCTTCAAGAATAGAGATTCACAATCTCTCTGGGAGATTTGTTCCAATCCAGAATTCTGCTCATAGTGAATTAGTTTTTACCTTGCTTTCATTAACGACCCTTTTATCTGGCAGTATTTTCTGAGCCACTTTCCTGGGGTCCTGGGGAGGTGTTCCATGTACAGCCACTTTCATGGCCCCCTGGACACTCACTTAAATTTATCAATAATTTTCTTCCGAGGCCTCTAAGTACTCCAGATGTGGTTTGATGAATGACAGGTAAAGGTGAATGATGACCTCCATACTGTATGTCTTCATCACTGCCAGGTAACAGTTCTATTACTTCCAGCTTCCCTGGCAGTCCCCAGCCCTCCTCTTGGTGGGGTATTTGGCCATCCCCTAGGCAGTACTTTGTGCTTTTGCATATTACTTTAGCCCACTGAAAGCTCTCTGAATTGCAGCCCTTCTCTCAAGCACATTGATATGCCCCAGTTCAGTGTCATAAACAAACATGATGGCCATTGTGTCCAATCTCCTCTAGCACAGATTTTTAACAGCAAGATGTAAAATGTAAAACTGCTAGATAAACCAGACTGAGAACTCTAATTAATATTTGTTTTAATTATTTTTTTTTAAATTAAGAAATTGTAAAATACCATTACTGCCTGCTTCCCAGCAGTGTATTTCTTTGTTTGTTTATGCTTGCTTTGTATTCCAGGTGCTTTGTGCACCTTCTTATGGTAAAAATATGTTAAAAAATAATCTGTAAACTACCTTTATTTTCAAAGGAAGCTAGTTGGGTTTTCCAGTTCTCTTATAGCAAACACTTTACTGTCAGAGGGGTTGTTACAACTGAGTTCATGTTTCAACACAATCCCATTAGAACTTCAGTAAATTAACTGCCTTTTGAAAGAAAAATAACAGAAGAAAGAAAAGAAAGTTTGAACAACTTTAAACTTACAAACCACTGTAATGTCTAGTCAGGTTAGGAATCTGATTATTATCAACAGTGCTAATTACTAAACCACTGTGCTATTATTAACATTTATCGTGCGGTAATCATAGTGAGGTGGCATTGCCTAGTTTGAAATCTGAAGGCCTTGAGATGTGTGTGCTATTATTCCAGGGGCTTGGACTCAAACGAATACTAGAGCATATATTAAAAATAAATCAAAACAACAAAAGCAGAATTAAAGGAACTGTTAGGAGAAAGCTTTGTTTTGAAGGGATCTGGATGTAGAATCTGAACAGAGGTGTCTGGACAGTCTGGATGAATTGGCTGAGGCCAACTGTGTGGTGTTCAACAAGGCTCGGTGCTGGGTCTTCCACCTGGGTGTCAACAACCCCAGACAACACTCTTCTCACAAGTAACAAGAGGAAATGTCCTCAAGTTGCACCAGGGGGGTTTAGATTGGATTTTAGGAGAAATTCCTTCACCAAAAATTTGTCAAGCACCGGAACAGGCTGCTCAGGGAAGTGTTTAAGTCACCATCCCTGGAGGTATTTAAAAGACACGTAGATGTGGAGTGTAGGGACATAGTTCAGTGGTGGACTCGGCAGGGCTTGGTTAATGGTTGGACTTGATGATCTTAAAGGTCCTTTCCATCCAAGCCAATTCTATGTTTCTATATTTCTATGAATATCCCTGTGCCTACTGTCACCGTCAGATACACAGAACCCAGTATAAATTAAAGTGGGAAAATCCAAAAATTTATCCACCTGAAAAGGAAATCTACTGTCCTCTGACACAGTACTGAATCCACTGGTGAACTGATACTGCAAGAAACCATTAAAAGGAGACTTTTCAGTTATTGGTTAAATGTTACACATTATTATTTCATTAGAATAGTGTATCAGAAACTATAAACCAATATTTATTTTCCTGAAACTTTTGATCTCTTTCATTCAGCAAACATTGATTTATTTTTTTATACTTTTCCCAAAGAACAAGCAAGAAACTAATGGACTGTACACTTTCATCTTTGTCAGATGATGTCAACAACAGTGATGCCAGGATGAATCCAGGAATAATGGCTAACCTGCTCCTTTTATATCTGGATGTTTAGCAGTAGGCTAAAGGAAACAAAATCTTTTTTTTTTTTTTTAAATGTGCTTCTTAAATTTTTTTATGAGTTCAGAGCAATACTGAGGAATAACAGAAGCAACTTTTTATGCCTCTGAGGTAGCATGTTTGCATAACCACCAGCAAAACATTTACTTATGTATTATTCATCAGGGTCTGTGAAACAGTTTGTAGGAAAAACAGAGAGGTGTGACAAAGCTCACAAGTTTAGATTCAAAACTGAAATTTTACAGACCTCAGAGGAGATGTTGGAAATCAAAATTTCAGAAATTTAACTAATTTTAACGCTCATTATCTTACTGGCCCTGAAATAGATTTTTGCATGTAAAGTATCTCTCTTTCCACTTTTGAAATAGATAAGCTCACCCTGCTGCCCAGAGTTTGGCTTTGAAGTCCCCAGGCAGGGAAACATACAGCTAGTGCAGTGTGTGTGGACACTTTCTCCCTGAAGGGTGAGGAAGAGCAATGCTGGGCCCCTCTGCTGCCAGCTCCCACTCTCGTCCACTAAGGCTTCACCAGACAAAGGAACAAAAAGTGGCATTTCTTGCAGGCAGAGAGCATTGCTGAGATTTGAAGGGATTTAAGGTACAAGTTACAGTGCCTGAATAGACGCACTCTTTGGGTTTATAAGTGTAATTTTCTATCTGAATGTAAGCCCATTCTTACTTTCAGTTAAACACACATTGTTCTTTAAGATTGCTCCTCTCAGTTGCATCTCTTCAGTGTTCATTCCAGGCTGCTGCTGCTGCACAGTGGTAGTGGAATATGTGGACAGTTTTTCCAGGGAGGAAAAATGCTACTTATCACTGTTTAAAAGAGAAAACAGATGGGGAGACTGTTTCTCAAAATAATCCTCCCTAATGGTCATTGCAGTCACAATCCTGCAGAAAGAGAGAAGAAAAGAAATGTCTTTGCAGCATCTGTGAAAAGAAGTCCTGGTAAACAAATAAATTAGGCTCTTTTAAACAGACAAATGACTGCACAAGGACCCAGAGTTATTTATACATAACAGCATGTTTGCTTAGTTACTTTCTTCCATTTTGTTTATGGATGGTTTAACTGAATTTTCAGATCTGTCCTGTCAGAATACATTCCCAAACCTGGTTCTTTTACGCTGCTTCGAAGTACAGACAGAAATTTGCTTAAGCAGATGGGAAATTCTTGGCATCAGGATCCCAAAGGTAATGCCAGCCAAGCTTAGGCCAGTTTTTTGCCACTTATTCTTGTCCTTCTAACCAACATAGAAAGTGAAATGTTGAAGTAGAAATTTTTCCCTTTTTTTCCTTGAAATGCCATCCACACATGCAAATATTTCTCATCACTTCTGTTCTCCTTTTGGCAGCGAATAAACTATTAATCTGTAAAACTTCACAGAGGTCTAGTTCCATCCCAATTAACTTTTAGTGTGATTAAATCATATTTTCTTTATTCTGTTTGTTGATTCCTTTGTAGTGTCTAGAGGCTAATTCTAATACTTGTTCTGTATCCCAACATTCATTACAGCTGTGCTCTAACATTTCAGTTCTGTATTTATAAGTAGACAGTTGTCTTTTTTTAACAACTTTCTATTTAAAAAGTCTTTCTGTTTCCAGAATTTGCATATTCATTGTTTGATTTGGTCTATTAAATTGTATGGAAATAAACATGGGTTTTCCCTGTAGCAAAATGTCACAGAATGAGCTTCAGTACTGCTAAAGTGAATTAAACTAGGGGAATGCAAGAGAAAAAAAAACAACAAAAAAACAAGCATGCTGGAAATAGGAGTAAGAACAGATGGCCAAAGTTAACATTTTTAGATATTATATTATATAAAGTGGTAGGAGGGAAACTAAAAAGGTAAATAGCAACCTTTTTAATAGTAAGAATGTTCTGTTGATACTCTCATCCAAGCGTATCTACAGTAATAAAGTAAATAGATCGCCTTAATAAATTGCAGTTATACTCTCTGCCTTGTATGGGTATGAAAACTGAAAATCACACTCTTAAATAGTACCAACATGCAACTGGTTGATTAGCTAAATTGGAGTTGCAAGGATACCTCCAGTAATTGAGTATCTGCTCGTTGTGGCTTTGTATGGCTTTTGCGTTTATTTGAAAGAAAATAATGATTATTTTACATGATCAGATCTGCACGACTCATTTGCAAATTAAATTCACAGTAATATCCATCAGAGACACTGTCACAATGTGTCTCCAAAGGAAAGAGGGATGTCTCTAGTTTATGGCTTGAAGCTGTCTACCACACTTCATGCTTGATTTCTCCAATATCTAACTTTATTTAGGAGCTCAGTTACCACCCAAAATTTTGTGATATTGCCAAGAAACATCCATTTAAATTCAGGAAGATCTTATTTTATTCTGTGACTAGAAAGACAGAGTAGACTTGCATATTCTGCACAGGGAAAGGTTGTTCAGCATAGTGGCTGGGACAAGACAATAGATTTTTTTATCTGTTTCATTATGAAAAATGGAAACTCTTCATATGATTATTAAATTGTCACTGGCATCACATTAAAACAGTTATACATATAAAATTAAAGATTGTAGGTCATGTTTAAGGTATAAAGTGCAGTACCAAAGATGCAAAGATTCTGAAAATGGTCTGCGATAGTGGTTAGTTATTGTATCACGTCTGAGAAAGTTGTGATCCAAACCATGGAGGTATTTTGAAGTGCTTAGCTTTGAGGCAACTGCTTAGGATATGCTCTTTGGAGGAATGCAATGTAGATTTGAATTTATTTAGACAGAAGAGGGTCTTGAACCTGTAGCAGAAATTAATGTTTTAAAGCTGGTTTTTTAATGAAAAATGCAGGCCTGCCTGGTTTAAAGGAGAAATCAGCTCTATCTGAAATGTTTCCAGACAGTCTTCATTACATATGCTCCAAAATCATTCACGGTCTGGCTTACCTAGGATGACTGGAAGCAAACCAAAAAGTGTACTACTTCTGAAGATGCTTAGGAAGACTAGGTACACAAGTGATCAGCATGATCAAAACAGTCACAGGTTGTAAAAGCAGAATCAGGAGCATCAGGTATCTCTCGCTTACAGCATCTGGGCCTTATCAAGGTCACACAGAAGCTGTATGACTGGTGTCAAGATACATCGAAATGTAGGTGCCTACACCTGAAATGGTAGTTCTCTTCAGGTCTTTGAATCCTTTTCTGAGTCTGGACAAGTACACTGAAGATATAAATAAGAACAGAGGATGAAGAAAAGCTGAAAAGAAAAAGAATTTCTAAAGTAAGCATTTATCTACAAAGAATGAGCATTTTAGTGAATCCATTAAGGCCCAAAACACAAAATGAGTTACATCTTTAGAAGGGAAAATTTAGTATTGAAGTCAGATGTTCTTCACTAATTTATAAGCTAAGAAACTTCTCTTACTTATTCACTTAAGACATGCTATCTCTCTATTCCTGTCTAAAACAATTTTTAATACAAGTATTAAACACATTTCACTGAGCCATTTAGTTTGGCTACAATGCATCTGTCCAATTAGATAAGAACGGAGCAGCTGTTCAGATATAGCCATAAACCTCTTTATGATTGTGCCTGTTTCATATGGAAAATCAGATACTTTCATTACATTCACATATTTCAACAAAGTATTTCTCCCCTACATTATAAATAGCCATTTTCCTTTACCTTTTGATGTCTCCGCCAGTGAAAGAATGTGCCATTTACCATACACTAGTCAAAATGTCATAGGAATCAGAGTTCTTCTGTGAGCAACTGTGGTGGGTCACATTCATCTGTGCAATGAGAATGAATGCATAAATGATTTATGTGATTGTATATTTTGCTTTTGTAATTACGTTTAATATCATGTATTGTACATCTTCAAAGATGTATTTTCAAATAGATAATGGATAATTAAATTACATAATTCCTTAACATGATTTTAAGGAGTGCTATGAATGAGGCTCATCATTAACAGATTTAGCTGTCTGAAGAAACTGTTTCTCTACTTTCAGAAGCTTTGTCCATACCAGAAAAAAAAAATCAAAAAAGTTTCTTCTACATTTGCTTCTATTTTTGCCAGCAATATTTGTTTAAAAGCATAAGCAAATATTGATGAGATCATGATTCGGAAAAAACATAGACAAAGAGCTTTATCTAGATGAAGTATAGTTCATTGGTTCATTTAATAGATGCATTAAGGACTAAAAGTACGTTATAAAATAGAGCAGTGCTATACTCAGATCAGAAAACCAGGCTGCGGTCAGATCCTCACTTCAGCTGAACCTCTAGTGTTTGAAAGCTTTAATACAGTAATGGCAGGATTTTACAGATTTTTAAGCAGTTTTTAGATGTCTTTCACAGTCTCCGTAATCTTTCTTGTAGACATCTCACTGGCGCACTTGTCTTCTCACTGACAGAGTACTGCTGGTAAATTCAATTTAAGAGCTATACCTTCACAAGCATTCAACAACTTTTCTAGCCTTACTGGGTTATATTCCTGCAATAAATTCTAAATTTCTTCCTAAATCTTGCTGTGGGTATTTTGTTCTTTAAAGACCAGGCAAGAATCTGTAAAAAATAGCCACCCTGATAAAATCAGTCACACCATTAATTTTGGGGGGATTTATGTTGCATCAGATGCATAATAGGAAGAAAGAGCTCAGGAAATGAGCCTTTAAAAGTACACAACTCACTGCCTACACTCAACTAAAGGGGTTTTTTTCTCTCAGCAGCTTTTGGAAAAGTTTTCTTTCTGTACTTCCCTCACTGTCTTGGACAATGTTGTACTCTTTAGCACTGAAATATCTCTTTATCAGTGATGTCTCAGAAGAGATTAAAGGAAGTGATGTTGTTATTCCATGTGATTGATTATTAACTTAGTTTAGCTTAGCTGAGTGTGCTTGTATTAATTCCAGAAGTATGCACACCAAATGAGTAATCAAATTTCATCAAATAGCAGATGAATCTATAAATAAACCTATAAATAAATCTGTCCATAATGAATAAGTATAGGGCTTATAAATGTATTTTCACATTATTAGTCTTGGTTCCATTTTTTTAAATTCCAGACATAGTTTTATAGCACTAGAAGAAATATATCATAATTAATAAAAATATATATATTCAACTATCATGTATAGATGCTCACCCCCTTGAAGGCCACAATAATGTAAATGACTCATTTCTTGGGAGGATAATTTTATTTTCTTGTAAAAGAATTTTTATTTAGGCTAGTAGTAGAGAGGGAAAACTGAGAGTCAATCAATCATTTTCTCGTAGCAATTGAATGAATAGTAAATAACACTGTATCTTAAATATATTTGGTTTTGATACAAGTGTTTCCATAAACCTTCATTCAGGCTCTGCTGAACTGTCCGTGTATGTTAATCCTATCAGAGGGAGAGGAACCCTTGTGGAAATAAAATAAAACAAGCCTCAAGGCGAGGTGGAGGGTCTGTCATTATATTTCTGATCCTATGTGCTAGTTTTGGCTGGGATACAGTAAATTTTCTTCATAGCAGCTAGTATGGGGCATGTTTTAGATTTGTGCTGAAAACAATGTAGATAACACAGGGATGATTTTGCTCCTGATGAGCAGAGCTTGTACAGAGCCAAGGCTTTTTCTGCTTCTCACACCACCCCACCAGCTGGATGGCTGGGGGTGCATTAGAGGTTGGGGACAGGACACAGCCAGGAAAGCTGACCCAAACTGACTTAAGGGGTATTCCATAACATATAACATCATGCTCTGCATATAAGGCTGAGGGAAGAAGGAAGGTGGGGAGTGATGGCATTTGCCTTCTGAAGGAACGCTTGGTTACATATGATGAAGCCCTGCTTTCCTGGGGATGGCTGAACACCTGTCTGTGATGGGAAGTGGGGAATGAATTCCTGATGTTGCTTTGAGTGTGCATGGCTTTTACTTTGTCTATTAAACTGTCTTATCTCAACACAGGAATTTTCCTACTTTTACTCTGCCAAATCTTTACTCCATCCCACTGTGGAAGAATGAGTGAGCAGCTGTGTGGTGCTTAGTTGCTGGCTGGGATTAAGCCATAATGTGGTTAGAAGTGGGTCCGAGTGGAAAACGCTGTTAAATGATTAGTTATCATTGATACAGTAACTGTCTAGATTATGTTTTCTACTGTAGTTGTATCTTGTTTTTTGAGAAATGCATCATTACAATAGAGCATTCATATTATGATAGAAAAACATCCAATGACCATTTGTAATCTGCTTTATAGTTTAGGAACCATGCCTCTACTCTTTAATTTAATTAAATTTATTCCCCTTAACTGAACAGACATTACAATAAAACAGGTGAAATAAAGCCAGGTAAAATGATGCCAGGATGGTCTTCTGTACTGTTTTCTGTTCTGTCTCTGGAAACTTTTCAAACTCTTTGCTGTGTAATAGCTGCTAAAGTCAGGAGTATCTCTGGTGTCAAATCAGCTAGTTATTTCTTTTCATGTAGGCTTGCATTGACTCAAGGTAAATCATACAACTCTAAGTATATTTGTCATGGGTTAAAAGGTTTGTAAACATAATGACAGTATGAATCAAGCTGTATGTATTAGTTGATGATTAGCCTGTCTACTATGTGCAAGTGAGAGTAATGTACCGAGTCTTTGCATATTCTTGGACACTGAGAGCATAACACTGGTAATATTTTACTTCTCTAGTTGCTTTTGGATTCCTACCAGCCTTTAAGGTTTATTTTCACTCTCACCTTTTTTATTTTCCCTTTATACTAATTCAGTTTCATTAGAAGTAAGTTCTTATCCAATATTTTGAAAATAAAAGAACAAGGGAGACATGGATTAACTACAAGGTTTTCTTCATGTGGTGCTAGTATAATGGAGTTTAGCAATAAGAAGGGAATCTTTTTCCCCATGATTACTTACCAATCTCACATGAACTCCATTAGAATTTATGATGGAAATGGCTGATTTCATGCAGGAGAATAAGAATAAAAAGTTTCAAAACATTTCAAAGCACCCTAGATGAATCACTTGAAGTGACAGCAAAAAACAAAACTTAAAAAAAAAATAGCAAAGGCAATGAAGAACTCGATTCACAAATTGCTAGAAGCACGGGGAAGACCTTCCCAATCTCTTCTGGGAAAAAAAAAAAAAGGAAAAGAAAAAAAAAGTTTTAAACTGTGAATTATCCAGCATTGTGTAACACTAGGTTCAATTCCTTCTACTGCATAAGGGCATCTCAACCTAGAGCACCTACAAAAGCCTTCTAAACAGTGCACTCTAGGGTAACATGGAGTAAGGTACTCACTCACCATTTCCCCCATGTGCTGTTACTGATTATTGTATATTCTTTTAAATAATTGCTAAACTAAGAAAAACAGATCTGTAGAGTTGCCAGCAGTCTGTTTCTAATCCCCAGCCTGAATCAGATAAAACTAGAAGTTAATGGAGCTTGAATCACCTATGTGCTATGCAAGTATCTGCTAAATACCAGTTTATTACATTTATCAATAGGAACAAATGATTTCTACTTCTAGGTTTGGTGCAAGACTCACAGATGGAGAAGCAAATATACAAGTTGATAGATAACTTGGGTGCTACCTCTTCCGCCCCACACATTGTATGCCTCATTTCCCTGTCAATAAAACACATTTTAAAAGTATGTTTTTCTTTATTTTTTGAAAGTATATGGTAAGATCTCAGGAGAAATGACCAGTTCTTGATATACACATGTAATAAATGTGCCAGTTCTGTTCTCAGCTGTGAGCACTTACTGTAATACAGATATGTTCCTCATAGGATCACAGTGGCTCTCTCTTTAGCTTGAAATCAAGCTGGATCCTCTTAATAAAACTGTGACATCATGACAGGAGATACTGTATGCAGATTTGCCACTTATAATCAAATAGTCATTTCCTCTATTGGTTTGGTAGCTTTATTAAGTGACACTTACAAGTAATTTTGATGATTAAATGAGCTGTTCTTCACAACAAGCACGTAATTTCTGTTTCCCGTGAATATAGATCAAGACATAATGACAGAAGTTCTGTACTTGGTTCATCTATGCCAGGTGTAAGAAAATTGGTTTGGAATTTTACCTCCTTCTTTATCTGCTTCTTAAATGTTCCCGTCACTTGTAGTATATCTCCATGTTTCTATTTGATAGGAATTGTTTTTTTTTCTCAGAGGCAATCGTGACAGTAACTGTGCATAATTATCTTTTCTAGTAAAAGGGGAAGAAAAGGAATACCAATTCATGTGTTCCTCCTGGTTTCTTTAGGAGTTGTTAGCCATCATTGTGACATCAGGTAGTATCTCAAGGTTTAGAATTTATTCTCCAAGCCTCATGAGCGAATGGAAGCGTTATTCTTTTCACTCAGTCCTCCTGTTCAAATGTTATTCACACTATCTAAATCCCATTGAGTGTAAGGAAAGTCTTTCTTGTTACTTTCTTACTCAATATGGTGGAAGATTTTAAAACATAAGGTATTATGACATCTTTAAATAAATCATTATATGAGTAATTTTCATAAAACACAAGGCAAATGTAAGAAATGGCATCAACTCAGTACATGAAGGACTTTCCAAGTTGTGTCCTTTGGTGCGCAACTGTTGAATTTTACTTTGGGCAAATAAAGGGCTCTACCTTCTACATATTAATTTGACAGGTGAGACTTCATCATAGATGGAAGGAAACCAGAGACATATTTGTTTAGCAGGGAACCATATTCATAGCTTCATCCATATACACTTTATGATCTTTGAGTACTGTATTCTTTTTTTTTAGATATTTGTTTTGTTCTTTGCTGGAAAGACTAGAATTTCTAGCTTTATAATAGGTAGTTATTTCAGATTCTGAAGTCAACTTTAAAACTGATTCCTGTCATATGAGATATATGTATATATTAAAATGCTAGGAAGCCATTTGTCACATTTTTAGAACTCTAAATTCTAAATATTTGTGCGTGGAGCTATAATATTTGGAACATTCATAATCTTAGATTTGTTTCTGTCATTCGGTGCTTATATTAAAAGAATAGTCAGGCTTAAATGCAGTACTTCCTACTGAAAAATACCAAACCACCAAAACCAATGGAATATGAGGAGTAACATTAGGGCCTTGTTTGCATTAGCAGAAGTTTGACTTCAGTGTCATTCGTTGTCACTTTTCTAGATATCTAACCAGTCATTTGTTACAAGACCTTTTACAAAGACAGTTGGGATTGTGACAACAGTGCTGACTCCAAGTATCTTCAGGTGGTGGCCAAATTGCTCACAGTGCATCAGATTGTGCATCCTTTAGGGAAGATGAGTGAAATGATTCACTGTTAGGGGGCTGTACGCAAACTGGCAAGCAGGCAAGCAGAGGACTAGCAGTCTGTGAGTGGAGCTCTCCCAGCCCACAAGTACAGTAGGGAGGAATTCCAGCTTTACTATAGCAAAGGCTTGCACACAAGAGAGCCATCAAGATTGTCTGATAAAGAATTGAAAAAAAAGTATATAATGCTATAAATATATAAAATTTCATTAATTTAGGAAAACAAGAGATGTATTCTACTTAGCAATGAGTTTTTTTCTTTTACATCACATAATCCTAAAATCTATAATTCTGCACATCTTTACTCCTTTTTATACATTTCAATTACAATATTTTTTCTGGTGCTTATTAAACTCTTGTTGCTTTATTACTTAAAGAGAATTTTATTTTCCTTTTAATGATGTGTTTCCACACAATCTTTTGGAAAACTTCAAATATTATAGAAGGAATTTCTAAAATAAGTACTGTCAGACACATCAAGGTAAACTTCCATCAGTTCTAACTGATTGATCTTCAGAACTCACTAGTCAATATCTAATTTCATCATTTAAAAAAAAAAAAAGAGAAATAAATGCATATTAAAACTTCTGTTCTGTTTGCTGAGAACACAGTATAATTGTTCAAATGTCTACAGCAGTATGTTAGTTGATTGTTCTTTTTGTAGCTCAAATTCAATTTTAGATTATGTTTAAAATTATCTGATGTATTCTTGGTATCAACTGCCAAGCACATGATATTCTGGAAAGCTGAAACTGCTAAACCTCTTATGCAGATTTTTTTTCTAAATGTTATCCCTAATTTTAGCACTGTTAACATTGTCATCTTGCAGTTATATAGGGGCATATACAGCATGACCTGCAAATAATGTATCAGCAAAGGGTTTACCCTCCTACAGGCTTCTATTTCAAATGCTTCATGAAATCAGAAGGTATGTAAAAGTTATTCTGAGCTACTAGCCCACCTACAACATGTCACTGTAGATTGTTGAGAAGTACTATTAAAAAATGAATTTAAGGAGGTGAAGAGGATAGGAGTCATTATTACTTTTGTTGTGACGGAATTTGTAAGCTGCTCAGATTTATGAGTCAGTTAAAACCAAAAGAGAGAAAGAATGTAATATTTCAATCCAGAGCTTCACCAAAGTAGTTTCATGAGTTATGTTGCCAAGTGCCAGATGGTCAGTGACTTATCCGAGGGCTTAGATAATTTATTGAAAATCACATTCATTCGTTTCTATCATATTTCTATTTATGAACAATTTGAGGTCTGCCTTACTACCTGTCTTTCCTATGCAGTGAGGGAGTAAATGAAGATGTTTGGTACGTCCTTGTTGCTTTGCCCCATCCTTGGGAAGGAATTCATGTGGGTAGTTTGAGGTTTCTGTAGATGGCAAGACAGGATACGATGAATGCACAATGACTTTCCAGTTCTGAGTCCTTAGTAGATCTCTAACTGAGAGACCGGAGAAAAGAATTGAGCTGGGCCTGGCTGGTACAAAATTCAGTACTGTATCATTCAGCCGACATTGACAAGATCAGAAGCTTACAGCTCAATCAGGAAAACATGCAGTACCCCAAACAGTGGTCCAAGTCACCATGTAAAGGATGGAGGGAACAAAGAGGCTCTGTCTGATGATTGACCTTATTTTTGTCTCCCCTCCAGCTCTCCCTTTTTTAAAAATTTCTCAAATCTTCATGTTGAAAAGGTTGTGGTTTTTTTTTTAATTTCTAAGAAGTATGGGACCAGCACTACTAATTGCCACAGACACCAGAGATCTGATACAATGGTTTAGCAAAAGGTGGCAGTTCAGAAATTTTATGTAGCTGAAAATTGAAGACCTGGACTAGGGATAAATGTCTAAGAATTATGCGCAGCTATGGAAGGAATTGGCAAAACTCATTAACTTCGATTGCTTCAGAGTTCACTCCGAGTACTTTCTTAAAAAAAAACCCACTCTGCAGTAATGAACATTTCTGAGGGTTTCTAGCTGAGATTTTCTTTAACTAGGAGTTTTGAAATAAAAATAGAAATTATTTTCATAATGCTCTGAAGCAGGTCCAGCTCACAGAAAGTAGTTCCCTGGTACTATTGTTGGGCTTGCACATGTGACAGTAAGTGTAAGAAACCTGCTTATGCTTTAGAAAATTAAATCATGAACTTATAACAATACAGTACTGAATGAAAAGTGGAATTGTTGAATTAGATGAACTCCATTGAATGTCTCATATCTTAGCAAAACAATGCAAGTCACCAGAAGAAGAATCCTGCAACCTTGACTCTAATAAAAAGAGATAAGAGGAAAATTAATTTTTCTAAGGGCAGGGAGCATAAATGGAAGCTGTATGGTGTTCTACAACAGTTCTATGACAGTATTGTGCTCAAGGGTAACAGGGACATACCATTCATTAGATATGCAATTAATAGGAAACATGGATATTGCTGATGAATCCATCATATAAAAAGAAAAAAATATACTGGAACACAGTTATCCAAATGAAGAGAGAAATACCACTAAAAGAAAAATTCTGCTCAGAATGATGTATTAATCTACCATTCTGTTGATTTTGTATTCTGGTACTAGTCTCAGTAAAGCACTGTGTGCCAGTTTGGGGTATTTAGTGTAATATTTAATTTAAAGCTGTGATTGACTTCTGGAAAATCTAACAAGCATTTAGTTTCATTTATTAACATCTAAAGATGCAGTATTCATCAGCAGTGATTTTAATTAGTGTTCCCCTTCAGCAATGATATACAACAGTTAGGTGACCTTGATGAGAGAACATTCCACTCAAATAATAGACATTCGAAAGATTATTTTGATTCCTGCATCTCCCTGATGCATTCATTCCTTTGGCAAAACTTGTTCTTGGTAGAATAAAAGCATGCATGCAATGAGACACTTCTTTGAATTTAATCCATTTGTCTTTAACTTTTAAATTGAAGTTCAGCTTCCTTTGGGGGGATTATTACGAAATATTAAAGGTCAATTTTTGTTTTTGTCCAGTAACTGCTTGTGCTTTGGAAATTTTCTTATCTTTTCCAGATAATTCTTACCATATATAGACCAAAAGTTGCAAGTACTAGTAACTAGATAGTACATATTTATAAGACAAATTGCATAAGTGCCCCTCCAGGATACTTTAGATTATATTAGTCAGTGAACTTAATCAAAAGACTTGGGGAAAAATACTTTTATCTGCCACTTAACATGGAAATGATTCAAAGGTAGTAGAAAGTTCAGTAAGGCTGAGAAACATTGAAGAAATATATTTTTATGGTTAAGGGTTTGATTCAAGATATGTTTAACAATAAAAAACTTCAAGGAGGGTGTGGTGGTTTTGGCCCTAATCAAAGGCCAAATCCCCACCAAGCCGCTCGCTCACTCCCCCCTTCAGCCGAAAAGGGGGAGAAAATAGATATTAGGAGGCTTAGGACTTGAGATAAGGACAGAGGGCTCACTCTGCAATTAGTGCAATGGGCAAAACAGACGCAGCACAGAATAAAGGAAAGAAAAAGGTGATTTATTACTACTTACTACAACTACTACACCCAGTGAACCGGAACGAGATAAGAAGCGGCCAGGTCTTCAAGCACCTTCCCCCCACCCCTCCCTTCTTAGCAAACTTAAAACTCATCCCGATTTTACTCCCTTCTTCCCCCCCCAACATGGCGCGGGGAGGGGCAGGGAATGGGCAGTGGGGTTCCGGTGATTCCCAACAAGCTGCTTTTCTTCCCCAGATATTATCACTTCTACTTCCTCCCCCCACCCCTCGCCTCTTCGCACTCATGACTTTAATCAGAGATTCGCTCCCTTCTTCCCTCCCGTTCGCAGTACAGGGGGGGCAGGGAATGGAGAGTGAGGGGTTTCAGTCCGTTCCTCCCAAGCTGTCTTCCATCTCAGCTGTGGGGGGGGGCATTCCACATACACACACCCTTCCCCTGCGGCACCGTGGGGTCCCACCCACGCGAGAGTCGTGTCCACGACCTTCTGCAGCGTGAGTCCTCTCTATCGGGGAGTCATCCCCTCACCACAGGCCTCTCAGCAGGACTCTCCCCTCCATAGGGTGCTGACGTCCGGGTCCAGACCCCCCGGCCTGGTCACCCGCAAAGTCACAAGTCCCTTGGCAAACCTGCTGAGGCGTGGATCAATCTTCACAGGCATAGTTGTCTCTGCTCCCCGTCCTCATCCATGGGCTTCGGGGGGACACCCGTTTCACCATGGACTCCACCACGAGCTGCAGGGGAAACTTTCTCTTCGCATTCTTCATCCCCCCCCTCCTGCAGGCCTGGCCTTGGAGTCCGTGCAGCTTGTTACATCTTCTCACTCCTGCTCCGGTGGCAAAGTGCGCCTGCCAGCAGTTTTTTTTTCTCCTATATGTGATTCACAGAGGCGCTATGACCAGCTCTGATAGGCTTGGTCTCAAATTTGGCCTTGACTGTACCAGTGTTTTTCAAAACACAGGGCTTGCAGAAAGCTGTAACTGCAGCCTACAAGAGCCACTGAAGCAGCAGTTACACTAAACTGCAACAGAGGGTTAAATGATTAAGTATTACAGTAGGAAAATATTTTGTCTTGCAAATTTATACTTTAAAGTCCACAATTTCAATTCACAGTCAGTTATCATAGTAGGAGACAAATTCATTGTTTAGTTATTATTGCTTGCTATGTTAGTCACATGGAAGTGAGAAACCTTATTCTGGACACAAATATGGTGGGCATAACCTCCTTAGAGTAGACTCTCTTCTGCATCTGAGTTCATTGAAAGACTTGGGATAAAAATACCGTAAATGAGGAGAAACACTACTGCATCTGCTGTGCTGAAAATAAAGTTTCAAGCTTTCCACTTTCAATTTCCCCTCACCTGCTGAAATAAAATATATTAAAGACTCTATGCCAAGGCAAGTTTGAATATTTTCTCTTAGTTGTATCAGAATTTTCCTTTACTGTATTTCCCAGGAAGGAATTTGGTAACGTCCTTCAGAAGAACATGGGTTTTACTCTATTTACAGTTGTTACTTATTTATTTATTGGGTGCTAATGTAGAAACAGTAAAAAACCATCAGTGGTGGTGTTCACTTAATACCAGAATGCATTCTGTCCTCAGATTGCTCACTGTGTTCACTCACCCATGGAATATATAACAACTTAGATTAGCTCTGCAAGTTTCCAGCCATCTATCATGAAGCTGCTGGTGATGACAGAGGTAATGTTAGCCATCTCATCTTATTTTCTCTTAAAACAGAAATGGCAGAGATTTTGAGTTTGGTGGTTGGTAATATGGCCTTTCTCCATGTGTTTTTACCCTCAAAAACTACTGCGAGTCAAATGCTGAAGCACTATAAACAAAGAAAAATAAGGTCAAATCAGCAGAGTTCTTTTTTCTGCATTTAATGTTACCTTGAGTTTGACAAACTGAAATTCTTTTCAAATTGGAGCACATAGAAATTATTAAAGAAGATTAAATTGGGATATTTAGATTCCAAACATGGATAAGAGAAATATAATTCACCAAAAGGAAAAGCAGAGAAACTGATACCTTTTCACTTATACTGAAGCGACAGCTTTCCTTTCAACATCTCATGAATTGAATTTTCTCAGGTCATGGAACATCTGCTCCTTCGTACCAAATTATAAGGCAAATTTAAAATAAGTATGAGCTTATTTTTGCTTCAAAGGTCTTCCAAAGAACCTTTCATTAGTACCACTTGTTTGCAGTTGGCTACATATCAGTCCTTGATTTTGCTGATAATGTAGTTGATGATGCAGCAGGTGGGGGAAAGTGCTTTGAAAAGTGAACTACATATGTGGGTATATATATATATATTCAGACTCCTAAATACCTTAGAAATCCAACTTCTCGTCATTGCAATGGAACTAATTTCTGTAGAGTTCCAATTTAAAGAAATACCTGTGGGAAACACAGAGGCTGTTTTCTAAGTAGTCCCTAATCAGGAGATCGGGTCTGTAGTTAGTTGATTATCCTCAGCAAAAGCAAGAGTGTGCTCAGGTTTGCATACTTTGGTAAATGATCAGATTCTATAAAAGACTGGTACCAGAACAAGCTGGTTGGTTGGGTTTACTTGTTAAGAAAGAGGTAAGTGTTGTGCGTGCGATGTGGGGCTTTGGGGAATTTGGCTAGGGTTTGTTAAAAGGAAGCAAGTGTTCAAATTTGAGTTCTTGTTCTCTGTATTTTGTTATTAGTCGTGTAATGGAAAAAAAGAGCCATTGCAGGAGCTTACAGTAAAAAGTTTTTTGTTGATATGCTTCATTTGCATTTTAGTATACTTTAGGTAGCATACAGGTCTGTTCTCTCTGTTCACATGGAATGCAGCTAATATTTCTGGTCTGGACTGGCTTACTTAGAAAGTGATATGTTAATCTTCAGTAGTTTCTCAAAAATCTGTGTTTAATTTTCTTTCTAAATATAATTGCCTAGTTTACTGTGATTTCTAGATAAATTAAGGTTCAGCAGTAGTATATGCCTGAAAAAAATGGCAGCAGCAGGATTACTGTTTCTTTGGCAGTAGTTTACAAAGTATAGTATTTTAAACTGTTTGAGAAACTAGCAGTGTGAGGAAGTAACATTTTTCTATGGACCTGAGGCTATCACTTACTTGAGTAGTAGCCACCCTGCTGAAGAGAAGTGGTCATTGTCATAGCAGTAGATGTAGGGTTATGACTGTTTTTTCTCTTTATTCTTTGTGGTAATTTTTTTTTTTTTGAGGAAAAATGCAGTTAGTATGTAGAAATTAGTAAATACCTGCCATTTTGAAAAGTAAAACTATGATCAATCTTATGGTAAAAAATATTACTTTGAAACGGCTATTACAGGGTAAAAGGATACTTAAATTAATAGAAGTCTGAAGTACATCATCCCATTTTAAAAATGCAATAACTTCATTACGTTTGCACATGAATCCTGTGTTTCTTATCTTGGTTTATGTCTTGTGTATTTTTTCAATGGTGGAAATCTAATATGGTGTGAAATCTAAACCAGCTGTGTTTCATCTACTGAAGACCCAAGAAAAAATTCCCTAAATACACACTTTCAAATATCTCTAATGTCTTTTAGTTTTTCTACTGTCTCTATTATGATTTCTGTTGCTCCTCAGTCTTCATATGGGGCCACTCAAAGTGTATCTGAAAGCTTAGTGCTTCTTGGTTTTGTGCAATAAGGTCCAAATGGACGCTATTCCTTTGATCGATAGTAAGCAAGGGGAATTCTTTAGACCTTCTAAAAGTGTCGCTCTTTATTGTTTGTTGAAGTTACAGTAATAGTTAAAGTATTCCTTGTTGTGACCAGTAGCTTATACTCCCAGGCAGAGTTAAAAAAGACCAAATAAAAAATGAGTCAATGACTGAATACCACATCACATGGCTGTGCTAGGGTGTGTATCCACAGCTCTATATGCAATAGAAAGTCTGACTCATTGGGGTGTGTTGACCTTGGCCAGCAGCAGCTATGTGTCTACCCAACTGCTCACTCGCTTCCCCTCATCAACTGGACAGGGGGCTAAATGGGATGGGAAAGTTTGTAGGTCAAGATAATGACAGAGAGACTGCTTGCCTGTTTGCCATCATAGACAAAACAGCCTGACCTGGAAGAAAGCTAAATTATTGACAATTAAAATAGCTTTAGGTAGTGAGAAAGACAATAAAATATGAAACCCCGCCTGCCCCTTCCTGCTGTGCTCTGGGACCTGGGGTGCCCCTGGTGGTGCCCTATGGGGTCTGCTGGGGCTGGCCAGCACTGGCTGAAACCGACTGGATCTGGCACTGGGCAGGTCTGGCCTCTTCTCTCAGAGGGCTGCCCTGCAGCCACCCTCAACACCTACACCCAGTACACCTGCATGGTTGTAAAATACTGTGGATATGTAAGTGTAAGGTGAGATGAGACAGCTTTTTTGGCATCAGGGGAAGGATGGGGTAAGTGCTTCTCACTGCTTGAGTTCCAAGCAGTGACAACTTTTCCTACCAAGTCCTTTGCTCAGCAAAAAATCATCAAGTTAAGTAGCAATGGAGAATTATTCCTTCTATAATTGTTTTAAAATAATTTTCTCTTTAAGCTTACAGTTATAAATCTTAAAAAAGTAAAAGACCCAATAGCATCAATATGGGAAATCAAAGAATGCTTAAAAAGAAACACAGTAGTAGAGAGTTCTGTGGCTGGAGGTTTGAAAACAGAGTGGCCAAACATATTTGCTACAGAGATGGAAAGTGGAAAGCTAGCATGCAAAGCAATGCAAATTAGACTTCTGATATTACTTCAAGGGTTTAGCAGCACAAATTTAAAAAAAAGGGAAACTTTATTTCTGAGTTCCATAGGTGATTGATTTACCATGGTTTCTTTGAAATATGATGTGACGATCAGAATAGTGATTTGTAGTTTTATCAACCTTTCCAGACTCATGTAAAATGTATAACATAAATCCATTTTCCTCTATTTAAAAAAATTATTTAATTACAGAAAAAACAGATCTGCTGTTGATTTAGGAATCACTTGAACTCTAGTGTCTGTCTACAAACTGTCTAACACAAGTGCTGTGTCTGTTATGCTGACTACCCTGAAGCTATCCAAATGTATGAACATCGAAGTCACTTAGTAATTTTGCTGTCACTCTTAATGTAAACAGCATGGATGAAACTTCCATTTAAATCAACACCCTTTCTGATTCCATTCCTATTTTTGCATTCACTTTCAAGTGTAACTGAGAGTAGTTATTTCAACAAGATGCACTTAATGCTCTAACCTTTTAATTGCAAAAAATTCTGAACTAGGACATTTGAAGGAACTGTGTGTGATTGTATTCAAATGTATGAAGCAGCACTGCAAGAAATGCTGGGCAGCATTGGTGTCATGTGTTTTCTGGATGAATGGTTGGCAGTTATTGGGTTAGGATCATTGAGTTCAGATTTAGCTCCAACTTAGTCTTTGGTTAGCTTTATTAAAACATTGGATTGCTGCTTTACTCATCTGTAAAGTGGACGTGATAGTATCCATCTTACCAGGGTTTTCTATGGCATCATGAAAAAGAATATTTAAATCTTCTAAGATTGGTAAAAAATGTACAGCAGTACCATTACCCAGAAATGCTAAAATAATTAAATAGATTTAATATGAAGGTAATTCTATATCCAAGTGGCTTCAAAGAATTTATCTATTGGAATGACATTTGAAAACAATTGGAACAGAAGTAGTCCATTTATCAACAGATTTGGAATATTTGATTAAGTATTTGGCCCTTTATACATTCACATAATTAAATTGGCTCAATTCTACTAATTATTTTAGATTCAAAGCTCTGTTTTTAAATAATTTCTGAAAAGAACATATTGTCTCTGATAATAGCTAGAAAACGACAAATAATTTGTGGTGCATCACAAACTGACCATCCTTTTAAAGAGAATCTGAGAAAAAGAAAATCAGAGAACTTAGAAAATTGTACCTTTTTAATGGCTAATCTGTTCTGAAATTTGTAAATGTTGTCCTTGTATGTAGCTTGGAAACACTGAAACCATGGATACCATATATGTTTAATCATGACTCTCTTCAAAATGTGTAGAACTGTGCTTGTATTTGAGGACTTTCTGCTTGGGGTTGTGCTGCAACTCTCTTTTTTTTCCCCGTTCCTATCATGCTGTTTTAAATGCAGTATGTGCACAAGCTGACCAGTATAATGGAATTAAAATTTCTAAAACTTTACATGTTGCAGCCAGGGTCAAGTTTAGGATGAGTGAAACGGAAAACAATATAGCCGGGGTCAGAGAATTCATACTGATGTATCACTTGTGCCCGTGGGATGTAGTGGCTGTTGAAGAAGCAGTTTATTACCTGAATCTAATCTGATCCCATTCATTTTCTTTAGATTTGTTAAGTACTATGTCTAGCCACCTGAACAGTTAACATTGTTTTTACAAAAAATCTCAAGAAAAAAATCAAATTCAAATAGGCTATCTCTAAGATTACAAAAAATGGGGTTTAGGATTATAAAAATTGGGGCTTCTAAGAGATTTCAAGTTTATGTATGGTTTTAGATATTTGTATCTAAGCCTTTCCAGATTTTTTTTGTAATGGGATTCATTTGCTTATAAACGTTTGGAGTATTATTAGGTTCTCTTTTATTTTAACTTAAACCAGTAGCTGAATTCACCAGCATGTTTTTTATAGTACCAAAGAACCCTCAGGATGCCAAAATATTTTTCAATGTTTTTGAAACACATTCATGAAACTCAGTTCTTAAGTTCTATTTAATTTGACTAATAATTTTTTTCCGCTAATATCAGTTTGGCCTTCTCAAATCTCCTACTGAATTAATGAAGGACTTTTTTTGTGGGATATTTTGGACCTACATCATTACCCATATTCTGGAAACCTTTGTACTAAATGCGAATCATATGGGATGGTTTTGCTGGGTTCTTTTTCAAGAATGTGAAATCACAGAATATGAGTATATGTTAATATCCTCTATGAATATCCATTTGGCTGAACAGATTTGGGGTTTTTTGTTGGTTTTGGGTTTTTTGGAAGCCTGGCCTACTGCTGCAAGCCCTTACCATTTCATTTGCAATGAATGTCCTTTCTCTTGCACTTGAACACAAATCCTCAACAGAATACTCAGTCATTTCTTATACGTGTTTAGGATTAGTGAAAAGTTTTGAAATAATTAGTTGGAAGGTTTCTGTGTAGGTGTCACCTTGCATCGATGTAAATAGCTCATTCCTTTGCCTATAAGAATAAATTCTGATACCACCAATGTACACGTAGGGGCCGATGATATATTTTACATCGCTATTTTCTATAAAACAATAACATAACATTTTTGGTAACACAAAAAACCCGTTCAAAGTCTTTGATTAGATTTTTACAACAGTTAGGTGATGGCTTGGAATAATGTTGTTCAGTAGTAATTAAAAAGAGTGTGAAAAAATTAAGCCAGTTGGCAGGAAGCAACTTCTCTTTAGTCAAATTAAGTAAGCATCCTAGCGGAGTAGTATGGGAATGTGACAGAGCAAACTGTTTCTTTTATTTACTTCTGTGTTTCCTTGTAATAAAAATGTATCATGCTCATTGTCTCTGTGATTGTCTCTTGTCTTTTAATCTGCTGCCACTTATTTTCTTAGGACCCTTTTTGTATTTCCCCAGACTTTTGCTATTTTATTTTTCTAGCTTCATGCCATATTTCTGGAGGTTCTTATTTGCAAGCACAAACATTTCAACCCAC
>VZTU01021980.1:628-28321 GCA_013400835.1 Zapornia atra | reverse complement strand
ATGTCACCCATACTGGCCTGCCTATTAATATTCTGAGAAACATCAATAAATGAATATACATACACACATTCTTACTCTGTTTATCCTGTCAGAGACATCATTGCAATCCAGCAGTTGCAATGTTCTTTGATTTGGATGGTTATTTTTTTTTATATTGGACATTCAAAGTTAGAGAAAAATATGTTTTCTGAAATATCTCTGCAATATCAGAGGACAGTAGTATGTCTCTCTATTCTTTACTTCATTAAAAACTACACCCCTGACAATTAAAACATGAAGTGTCACAGGTGGCATCTGCTGTAGATGCTTTAAGCAGTACTTCCCAAATTTTTTGATCATTGACCACTTTCCAAAATGTATCAAATTCCATTCTGTAGAATTCAATTAAAAGTTTAATGTGGGCTTCAGTTGTCTTTGGAGATTGTTTACCACGCTTTTGGTTCAAATTTCTACAGAATGTTTGCAATTTAACATTTCATTTGTAAACAGCAAATTGCCAAGGATCAAGTATCAACATGACAGGAGCATAAAAAGGAATCAGTACTTCTGGAAGATTCTGAGCTAAATAATCCTAGAAGTGACAGAACATACGGAATTTAGAATATTGAGTTCCCAAAGAATCTTCAGATCAATGATGTTAAAATCAATGTAGTTTCTTTGGAATATCATCTCACATTTTATGACTGCACCTAGCAAATGATAACTCATTAAGATTACTATCGCTGTATCTTATTCTACCTTACAAGGTATTTTTCATATCTGAGGTATCAGTAAAAAGAATGCTTTTATGTTTTGATTTATTCATGTAAAATTAATGAAGCTAAAAGTCACATTGAAAAATTATGTTTATAGAAAGACTGTGATGCTAGCACATAAGAAATACATCTTTAAAGACATAGAAAAAGGTTAGAATTTATTAAAATGCAGCACCAGTGTTCAAGCAAATAGAAATGGAAATTAATATTGGACAGCCAGAAATTAGTAGGAATTAAGATTAGGATATTCCAGATTGTTGGTGGGTGTTTGCTATTAAAGAAATAGTTTTTGTCCATTCAAGTTGGTGACATGATATTTTTGATCTTTGAAATGGTTTTACTTTAAAATTTATGATGACATTTTGTTTTAATTTATAATTCCTAATTATTTCCGAATGGTACACGAAAAGGAAAAAGTAAAGCAACTACAACAGGTTTTTTAGGAAGTAATCAATTGCTGACTGATAAAAATTGACAGGCAGATTGCTAGCAAATTATTTTAATTATCAATAATGATAACTATTTTAGAGACTTACATCACCAGAGGGTTGTCTGTGATTTTTGTAATAGGAAAAACTATTAGGGTTTTCTATCATCTGGCAAAATTTTCCCAATGTGGAAAAAAAAAAAGTGTCATGCAAATTATGTGTGGTAAGAATCACCTCAATTTCTCTCTAAGCTATTTTTCATACATTATACATGTCAACAAGTTGTTAGACTTCTTGCATGTTCTGGCAGCTATGGTGACTATCTTAATGGTTATTTATTTCTATTATCAATACCTCTACATGAGATCTTGTCACATATTAAAACCTCTTTATACAAAATAAGGAAGAAAAAGGGGAAAGAAACAAAACAACCTGGATATCTCATTCAGCTTTGTAACTATTTTTCTTATATTGTTGTAAGTTTTAAAAGTGCTAATGACAGCTGGCATGCTTTTTAGAGCTTCCATGGAGATCCAGTCTCTGACTATATGCTCTATACAGAGTTTGGCAACTATTACTAATGCCAGTAAATCAATCAAGGATATGATGGGCTGTCTAAAATGTTGGGAGAATTATTTTTTGCAGTAACAATCCTAAAGACAACTAGATAAAGAGGGGATATAAGCAATAATTTAATTTGCATTAAAAAATAGTATATATTTCAAAAGCATGGCATCTTACCAGTGTGGTGCTCCCAAGGGAAGGCAGAAAGAGCTATTAGAAAGAGGTAGCCAAGTGATTTTCCTTTAGCAATCTATTTCCTTGGTTATCACATAGTATTTACATGGAATTTCCACTTTTTTTTTTTTTTTGCATGGCTTTCTCATAAGCAGATTTAACCCTGCTGTTTCTACTTCTGTGTGTCATGTTGCTTTTTCAAGAGGATGTCCATCAGGTAGGAAATCAGGTCTGTAAGACCATACTGCGTAGTTGGTGAGGCTGTGATCAACTGAAGTGCAGATGTCCATGCTGTAGACGTTTCCAGCCAGGAAGCAGATTGAGAACTTTAGTTCCTTCCCTCTGACACTAACCACACCATTGGTCAATATTACAGTAAGTTGCATAATTGGACAAATTACTGTCACATGGAAAGTGCCCAAAGAAAACCATACTTTCTCTAGTGTATTTATCTCTTGCCATTTCAGAAGGTGACTGCAAATTGCCCACAAAAATCTAACTTGAGCTTGAGAAGAAATGCAGCGTGTATAGCAGTAGTTCCTTTTTCTTCCTTGTGTCAGTATAAATTCTAATTTGCATTAATATCTACAGTCATGAATTTGCATTTTTACTTATTGCTGTTCTCTGGTATCGAAGTATTTGCAAAGTGGCAGAATAATCCTGTCTCATATCAAAGTGTCTTGTATCATCTGTCTTGGCCTTCCTCCTAGATGCTTGACATTGCAATAACAAGGTATTCTCATTCACATCTATTTCTGCTGAGCACAAAGGGTTTTGTCACAGTTGGTTTCAAGTTTAAAAAAAAAGGGCAGGGGGAGGGAATGTAGAGATGGAGAGTAACCATTAATTGCTGATCACCACTAACCTGCAAAAAACCTGTTCCATTCAAGAGGTAATGGGGAGTAATGATTAAAAAAATATATATAATAGCGTCCTTTGAGATTTAATATAGGAGGTTTATTTAAAGTAGCTGAGAAGGAAAGCCTGACACATATTGCTTTATGATTGCTTGTGCCTTTGTTCTTCATTTGTCCTTCTCTACTACTTATTCTCTGATGAGATCTTTTTCTAACATTTTGGTACACACTAAGACAAGGAAAGTTCATAAGATTAACCTCAGCCATGCCTTTTCTTTAGAAAAGCAAATTCAGAGAAAGCTTTTAGCTGAAGTGATAGTAGTCTGGTAAAAAGTCATCCCTTAGGAAAACAAAATCTACAGTGAGAAATGGACCTGTAATCATCAACCAACTAGCACAGATGATGGAGATGAAACATCTGAAAAGATGGCCTCTATCTTTAGAGATGGCTGAATTAAAAGCACATCTGATTGTCAGCACAATGATAAATCCTAACCAAGTACACTCAAGTCTTTTGCATTAATCATTCAAGTTGTAATTTAAATCTGCATCTTCCTCTTCAAACATGTGTTGCTTTTGTACTTTCCTTTGAACTCTAGACCAAAGATACTTCCATATTTACACTCCCATTGATCTTGGTATAGAAAATTCATGTACGTGTTCCTGTTTAGCCACCAATCTGTTGAGCGCTGGCTCTGGGACAGAATACAAATTCTGCTCTACACTGTCATGACAGATTGGCAGATTAGGTGCCATTGACTCACATTGACCACCCTCGGACAGCCAAAGTAATTTCTGCTTACGTTTCAAGAGAATAGAAATGGGCAAATTATGGAGCTACTGAAAACTGCGTTTGCATCCATTACTGAAATGTAGTCATATTTAAGTAATTTTTTGCCCCGATTAGTCTGGATCTTTGTAAAATATTTATTTTTCATCTGTGCACTGCCTAAGTGCCAAGTGTCTATAGAAATAGTAGGCTTTTGCAAGAGGTCTCTTTGTAAGATCTACCTTGCTCTAATTAGTGATATTCTCACCCTTAGTATTTTTGCTACACATTGCAGGAAATCCAAAATGTTGCTGAACTTTCCCTTCCTTTGGTCTCTGGTGACAGAAGTCTATAGGCCTCCCAGGTTCATGGGGAGACTAAGGGCCTACACAGACAAGGGGGCAGAACACCTGGTAGATACACAAATTCGCACATGTGAACACATTACCTGGTGCCAAGACTGGGAGGGACATCTGTCTGGGACTGTTCAGCAGTGAGCCTTCTCACTGGCCTCACCAGCACATTAAAGCTTTCAAAAGATTTGACAGCATTAAGAAAAAGTCTGGCTTTTCTTGTACTACTGTGAGCATGCCTACAGACCTTTATTTCCACTGCAATTCACAGATGAGATCAAACACTGCAGCACCAGTAGACATTGTATGTGCATTCTCCATTTTTCTCACTGCTAGATGTGAGGGAGGCTGAAGACATCACCCAGACTACTATTTAAGAAAATTATATCTTTCCACAAGCTATGATGTAATGTCCCATCCTCTACCATGTCACATGAGGCAAGACATGAAACGAAAGAACACATTTGAGCTGCACTGGACATTTTCCTTTGGCACTATGGTGTTAAAAGAGCATTTTAAAAGGAAAATGAGAATCTGTTTTTACAGGGAAAGCTTCCTAATGTGATGAAGTGATATCTTTCATGTTTTTTCATTTATAATTCTTGAAAGAAGCCAAAGTGTTTAACAAAAGATGGAGGGTGAGGGAACAGAACCGAGTTACCCTTTAGGCCTTTACATTTTGCAAAAGCAAGGATTCCTTTTGATTTTTCTTTAAAAACAAAACAAAACAACACCCTACAAATAAACAAACAAAAAAACTGCGTAAAAAGTCTAAATAATTGGAGTGCACCAGAGAAATAGCGTAAGTTTAAAGTGTCCTATAGAATGACTGTTTCAGGGACAAAAAAGACATAATAGGATTTGGGAAAAAAAAAAATCAACTGTCAGTTTTAATCATCCATAAGGTTAGTAGGAATTGCTCTTGAGCAATACAATTCTGTTATACCGCACCTGAACATTTTGATAGGAAAATAATTTGGTTTTCTCTTTAGTTATTTGAAACCAGTCTTTCACTAGACATACAACTGATAACATAATTTACTTTAGAGAGTGCTAGTGGGTAGAAAATATTTTGGTTTAGGTTTTCATACATTTAAATGCCTGCAAGGCAGATAGAAACATCTTCAGAATTTAAAAAAAAAAAAAAGTATCATAAAAGGTAATTTAGGCTTCTGTCACATCTTTTTCAGGATATGCTTAGGCTGGCTCTGAACAAGTTATAGTACATAATTTTCAAAACACTTGAAAACAATAATAAACATTATATTTCTGATTCAAGACCATGTCAACTTCTTACGTCACATCAGTTGATACGAAACCTAAGACTATAGAAACAAAAAAATTACTGCAGGCATTATTTTCCTTTTTTTCTTTTTACATTGCTTTGGATTCTTTCAATACAACTTATTAATGGTTAAATATTTAATAAGCACAACCTATTTTATCAACAAGAGTTAGTGGACATCATAGAGCATTATTTTCAATGAACTATCCCACTCAAATGTTAAATTCTACCACATTCTGAAATCAGAGCAACTCATCTGATATTAGTGGAACCATGCTGTCAGATAAAAATTTACTCTTCCTGGGAGAAACATGCTTTTTTACCTGGGATACATGAGTGCACTTGGAGATCTTTGGTGAAGGGAATAAAGGAATTGTTCTCAATGACTGCCCAGAACAGATTATTCACAGAATGTCAACTCACTGAAATGCACTACTGCAAACAAGTTTTTTTAGGTACAAGCATGGCATGCCAATTGGTATCTACTACATTCACAGAAGGATTTATTGTCTAATATAAAAACAAAATTATGGAGCATTAGAAATTCAGTAAATAATAATGTACACAACTCTAAAACAATGAAAAATCTTACCAAGATTCATGCATCAAATAAGAAGTACCAACTGAAAACACAAGCTATTCTCAATTCAAATTGCAGTGTAATCTCTGTACTGGGAAACCAACCTGATTTCTCATCACAGTTAAAGTAACCTTTACTGTCTTCATTTCATGAAATTGTTTCATTTGTTACAACTATTACCCATTTTTCTTTCTATATTAGCTCTACAGATGGATTACTTTGTAGATGAAAATTTGAATGCACAAAAGTAGAACTATTTAAAATCATTAATTTCTTTAGAGGTCCTGATGGTGATCTCATGGATCACCTCCACAGATTTATAAAAACTTCAGACTGAAGTGTTATTTTGGAGTCTCTTAACATCCAGATAAACAAACCAAGGGGAAAAATATAAAAGTGGGTTTGGTATTTTTCACTTGAAATTCAACATTTTAGTATGTTATTTTAGAATGCATAATGGTAGGCTGAAGTATGTCCTGATACATTACATTCAAAGATACGTTACATGGTTAGCACTCCATGTTATAAAACATTTAATTGAAATGAATAGGACTATTCACAGGGCTGAAGTTGAGGTTACAGACAAGAATTTGTAAATTTAGGTCTTTAAATAAAAAGACTACAGTTTCTTTCTGGCTTTATTGTTTTCCTATCCTTTTTTTCAGGTTTTGTCCATTTCAGTAATTCCTAAATAATATATTTCAAACCTGACTAGGTAGATTAGAGTCCTACAGGACATTATTCAAGAAGGGTTGGCAGATTTATTGTCTCAATTATCAAAACCAAATATATTTTGTAATTGAAGCTGTTTTAACAAGACTGTATATTTATTACTGAAGTATTACATCTCCAATGCAATCCCACTAGCCACTAGAAAGGAAAAAACACACAAGTTACATCCATCATATAGGAAAGAGATCCAGTGTTTCTATATTCCTGTTGTACTTCTGTTCCTCATGCTCTGTAGAGCGATGAACTACAACTCAAACTTAGTCAACACACATATCAGTGCCATTGCTAGATAATGGAACAGTTTTATAGAAAAAATTGCCCTAATTTTAAAAGATTTTGATTTGGGTCCCATTCACATGATTTACTTTGACCCAGGCTAGATAACGAGATTAAAAGCAGTGATAACTGAAATAATTTAAATGTCTCTGTCTCTTATATTTTTAACATGACTTTAAAAGATGCAAATTGTTACTTTACTGTCATAAAAAAGGATTTTGGTATGTATTCATAGAACCTATTTCTCTTACAATTGATAAACCCAGAAGATTTACTGGAGCACAGACCTGTTCAATGAACTTATGTGATAAGATCCTTCTCTCCAGAGTTCTTCTCAAATCAAAATCTTTGAAACAAAATATGATAACTTTTCCTTGAATACCAGTCGGAGAGTTGCCATGTCCCACGTAGCAGCAACCTTACGTTGCTCCTGAAGGGAAGATAACTCCAGCTAGGGCAGTGCCCTACCATTGGAGCACAAACCCCAGTGCCTGTGCTAGGTGGGCAGGATTAGGCCCCAGCAGCAAGTTAATTGATAGCCACAGGCACTGCAAGAGGACCAACTATGGCCAAGGCCCAGCCAAGAACTAAAGGAGAGTAGTCCAGAGATGAGGCTGGAGGTAAAGCAACTACAGATATCTAAGGGGTCTGTTCAGGAGAGATGCTGTTTAAGGCATGGATCTGAGTTCTATCCACATACAAGGCCAGAAACCAGCAACCCTATCACATAGCGTAAACAAAGAACACATCCCAGGCCGGGACTTAAATGGAGCCCTAGGGCAGTAGGTGTGGATAGGAGTCCCATGTGAAGTTAGTCAGGGCCATTAAGGCCTGTAAACTTACAGTAGCATAAAGATTAATTTTGATTTGCTGTCAGTGTCCTGACAGTATCATTCTTTTCTGGATTCAACCATAGAAAAATATATAGGTTTAAACTAAGTTATCATATTAAAAGAATGTATATGATTGAACTCAACCTTACTGTTCCAGTATCATCTAAAAATACCACAAACTATTGTGGGCATAAATGCTTGCTTCTTGCAAATATTAGGAGTGTGAAGTTTTATCTCTAGGAAAATTTCCAGTAAACATAGTTATTTATAATACACCAAAGCTGAAAAAATATTTTCAAGAAATGAAATAGAGCATTGCTGCTTAAGTTGGTACCAAGGGCTATAATAAGCCCCCAAATTCAACTGCTTTCTTTGCTGAAAGTTTGAGCTGGCCCATAGCCAATCAGAGATGTTAGTAAGAATGTTTCTTAAATGTATTACTAACATCTAACTGATTAATACTCCTACTTGATTTGATCTGCAGGCATACCTGTAGCACATGAAGAAGTGATGGAAAATGCTTATTTAGTTCTTTACTAATGTAAGAACTTCTTACATTATTTACTGAAGTCCTGGGTCGCTTCTTCCAATAAAGTTAATAGAAAACTTATGTGAGTGATGGAAAATATTAATCTTCCAAAACTGTAGGCAGAAATCAGGACTGCAAAGATATTCCTCTTCCCAGCTGTTATTCAAGCTCCAAAGCTGAAAAAATGCTGATGCTTTTTTTTATGTATACCCTAAGAAAGATGTTTAGGAACATTCCCAACTATCTGTGAGTTATAACCTTTTCAAAATGTTCCAGCAATGCTAGTAGTTTGAAAAATCCTCTAGCTATTATACCAAGAATTATACTCCTAATCAATACAAGGTATTGATAGAGCTTGTTACTGGGGAGAGAACTCAAAGACTCACAAAAGCATGTTTGTGATTAGAGATGATTATTAAGCTAATAGGGCAAAAAATATGAAAACCGGCTTATGTTAGATTTTTCTATTGAGCTAGGCTCCTGAATCCCACTGAAATAGAGTAGAATTTTGGTCTATAACTAACTTATGCTCATTTGAAAATTGTATTGTTGCTGGTCTAAGTAGAAGCAAAGTAACAATCTTAATTTCTAAAAATCTAAAAGCCCTATGGCATTAACATGGAAGAAGCCAAGAAGAACTATTGGAAAACAACAAATCAAAATTAATCTTTATGCTACTGTAAGCTCAAAAGCATTATTTCCAAAAGGTGTATTGATTTTTCCATTTTTTACTTAAGGCTGCTGTCAAATTTTTGGAGCCATCACTATGTATAGTATTTAAAAACCAATCAGCCCAGATTTCATGTGAAAAAGTTTTTTACTGTACTATGCTCAATACCTATTATTACTGGCTTGCCAAAACTTTTGGTAAAATTTCTTTATCTCTATAGGATATGTGGAAATCCTTGTCAACTTTTTGACCCATCTGTTTAATATGAAGAATAATTTTGCCCATTAGGTTCAAATTTCCTTGTAAGCATATCTGGTGAAAAAAAAAACCAATAAAACTCCCAAAAAAACACACACACCTAAATTTTTTATTTTTCAGATTTTTTTCATTATTTTTACTTCAAAGAGGCTGCAAGCCAGCATAACTCTTATTGGTAGCCTAGCCTGTTTAACATGCTAGCAGCCCAACTAGCTGTAACTTCAGTTTAAAAACAAAGACACCTGAACAAAGTGTATTTTAACTAAGCAGTGCTACCTTCCTTTCTCCAGCTGCTCAAGTCCCATAGCACATTCTTTCATTCAAGTCTTCTGCCTCACAAGTCAGACTTTATTTCACCAGTAGGAGATTCAGACACAGAATGGAAAAAAATAGCTGCCAAGACAATATCCAGTCTTTTTTTTTTCCATTTCATACTGCAGGGTAGCATCACCCTAATGTATTTAGCATAGTCTTAACAATAAGAAAACTCAAAAAATCAAAACAAATAGTTTGTGGAAGAAGAAACAGATGACAAAGTAAAGTGTGTGTTGCCTAACGATTGACTTGTGTAGCTTTAGAAAGAGATTTTATTGGTAAGCACTGTTATAAAGAGGGGAAAGCACTGAGGCTTTATTGAGAGACAACAGTCATCATGGTGTGGAAGGGAAATCTGTATTGAAGAAGAGTCAAAATGCCACAAAATCTTCCCAAAAATTAGCAGAGCACCAATAGAAATTATCTCTGCCTGGTCTGCTAAGACATGGCCTGAGCTGGCCTTCTTCATTATATGGACATGGAAGGAAACCCTTGCACTGTACTTCACAGAGTAGAAACATCAGCATTACTTCCTCTCCTTGTAGCAGCTGCATCTCTGTCCACAGTCAGCAAAGCTCCAGTAGAGACCAGGGAGGAAATAACTGTGTCCCCTCCTGGCACCTCAGCAGCTGTAAAGAATGGGTTCTCTGGGAAGTAATATTGCTTCAAGATGTTTGTGATGTCAGTAAGATTACTCTTCAGAGATACACCAATTAGGCATTGGAATCATGCATGGAGATTAGCTTCTAAACCCATACATTTGCTCTTCTCTTGGGCGGTCTGAAAGAGGCCAAAAAGGGGACATAGTGGACAAGTCTTTTCATCTACCATGGAAAACGTGCTTGAGTCCTTACTGAACTCAAAGAGCCAATGCTCTCTAGATCCAGCACTTTCTAAAAATACTGCAATGTAAAGCAGGGGCTTAATAAAAAAAGGATACAGAAATAGAATGGCCAGCTGAAAGAGTGGCTGCTGCTTACACCTAAGTTCTTGATGCCCTTTCAGTCCTAATGACCCAGAGAGTCCACAACCCAGAACCCCATGGGCTTGGTCATGGAATCATAGAGTGGTTTGTGTTGGAAAGGTCATCAAAGACCATTTAGTTCCTACCCTACCGCCATGGGCAGGGACATCTTCCGCTAGACTAGGTTGCCCAAAGCCCCAGCCATGTTACTTGGCTGAAAAGACCATCGCCCACCTCTCTACAACCTCCCTTCAGGTAGTTGTAGGTGATGATAAAGTCTCCCCTCAGCCTCCTCTTCTCCAGGCTAAACATCCCCAGCTTCCTCAGCTGCTCCTCATATGATTTTCCCTCCAGCCCCTTCACCAGCCTGGTTGCCCTTCTCTGGACTCGCTCAAGAACCTCAATGTCCTTCTTATGGTGAGGAGCTCAGAACTGGACCCAGTAGTCAAGTACAGGGGCACAATCACCTCCCTAGACCTACTGGCCACACTATTTTTGATTTAGTCGGCTTTCTGGGCTGCAAGTGCACATTACCAGGTCATGTTGAGCTTCTCATTCACCAACATCTCCAAGTGCTTGTCCTCAGGGATGTTCTCTATTCATTCTCCTCCTAGCCTGTAGCTGTGCTTGGGATTACCCCAACCCATGTGCTTGCACTTGGTCTTGTTACTTTTCATGAAGTTCACAGATGCCCACCTCTCAAGCCTGTCAAGGCCCTTCTGGATGACATTCCTTCCCTCCAACCTGTTGACAGCACCACACAGCTTGGTTTCATTGGCAAACATGCTGAGGGTGTGCTCAATTCCACTGTCCACATCACTGACAAAGATGTTAAACAGTGCTTGTCCCAATACTTACCCTTGAGGAAATCCACTCATGTGATGACGAAGGTTGCTCTTCCCTTATACACCAATGCAGTAACCACATTGTAGAAGACCATAAAATATTTTTAGGCATGATTTGCCATTAGTGAAGTCATGTTGGCTGGCACCAACCACCTACTTATTTTCCATATGCCTTAGCAAAGTTTCCAGGAGGATCTGCTCCAGACAGATGGTACTATTACAGTGCAAATATAATGGCCTTCCTCCAGGTGACTGAGCAGCCTAAGTTCTACAGACAAAGGAGGCACATAGGGATTTATTCGACCCTATTGTCCTCCAACTATATCCAGCTATTTACCTAATTCTTTTTAGGCGATCTGACACTGACAGGAGATTACTCATAGCATGTTGTCTCCTCATGAAGTGTTAGTAATTACCTGAAACAGCCTTTGGAAGTATGTAAAGATCAGGGATAAGTTAAGCTACTTCATGGAAAAGTGCAACCAGTCAAAATATCACTCCAAGTGAAACTTCAGTAATGACTGAAGCTACGCTGGACTATTGAGTTTTGAATTGGGCCTTGAAAATCCTAGTTAGGGATTGTTGGGATTCAAATAAAGAATTAAGCTGGAGAATGGAAAGGAGTCAATGAGCTAATCAAATTTATGAATTATTTAAAGGCTGGGAAATGAAACATTAAGTATATTTCAGGAAAGGAATAATAATAAGAGCTTGATAAATTGAAAAAATTAGACTGCCATCAATTATGTAGTTGAATAAAAATATATACAGGCACTTAAATAGAGACAAATAATGAGATGTGAAGAAACAGTGAAAAATAGATAACTATCTCAACTCCAATACCTTGGATAACAGACTATACTTCAAAACAGGTAACAAGAAAGAAAATGCAAACTTGAATGGCATTATTAGGACCATTATGTGTAAAATGAGCAATTAGTATACTTCTTTTTATTTTACACTGTTAAGGGCCCAGCTTCAGCATTTTCATCACACTTCAAAGAGAGAATGAACAAAGTAGAGGGTTCACAACCTTGAATGACAGAGTGATTAAAAGTTAGGAAAGTGAAGCTGATGATAAAAGAGCATGCTTAGACTCAAGAAAAGACAACTCAGGGAAGAAAAAATGTCAGGAAATAACAATAAGGATGTTATAAAAAGACAGGCATCAATTATTCAGACTTCTCAATAAAGACAAGAACAAAATAGAACGTTCTTAACTTAAACTGCAACACAAATATTCTGTTAAAACATTAGGAAAAATAATTCCCAAATGCTTAAAAGTTAGTGTAGGTCTAAAAAAGCAAATATATCTACCCGGAGTCTTAGAAAGAAATCTAAATATCAAACTAATTATATGTGAGCAATCTCAGACAAGACTGCAATTTACATGTCCCTTACTATAGGATTTTAAATGGAAGAGGAAGGTATGTCTGCTTGCTAAAGGGAAGAATAATTCATCATTTAAGAAGCTAAATTTTTAAATAAAAAGTTAGAGGAGAGACACATACTCTCTCAGTAAATATTTATGCCTCATTGAGAAACAATTTTAGAATTGGTCTGCATGTATGTTATATGGATTTTTATTTTATCATCCATATACGATTTTCATATAGTCTGTTCTAGTTATGTTGGAGAGTTGGTAAGGCAAATCTTATGAAGTTCATGAACTTGGTATAAAAACCTAACTAAAAAATTTCCTAATATGAGACAAGAATGAATACAAGTGTAATTTGCCATTATTTTTCAACTGTTCTGAAGAAATATGATTAATTGTATTTATTTTAAGGGTATTTACATAATCATTGGTAACTACGTGTATAATTTTTGTAGGAAAAGTATTTATTATTTTGACATAAACTATGACAGCCTTTACTCCCAATGAATCCTCATGGAATGGTTTGAACACAAGCAGTCCACAGATCCCTGACCATAATTAGCAAATAAGCCTGCATGATTTCTGGAGAATTTAATATTGATTCTTTTAAACATCAGTTATATCTAATATGTTAGCTTAAAGGAATTTTGTTCAGCATCTACAAATCATTTTATTTCTATTTTCAATTCTATCCTAATTCAGAAACACATTTTTATCAATTTCATGCCTATATGCAAGCTTCTACCCAGATTCTTATTAGCACTGCATTACTGCAACTTTGAATATTGAGCTATCAGTTTCATTAATGGCAGAGTAGTAGGATTGTTCTTGCTTGGTTGTTTCATCTGATGGAAAAATGGTGGAATGTGCGGTACTATCTTGTATGTATCCATGACAAAAGCAATCATAGAATCACCTGGGTTGGAAGAAACCGGTTAGATCATTGGGTTCAGCCATAGCCTAACCCTGACTGCACCTCTAGATCATGTCCTTAAGGACTTCATCTACATGTCTTTTAAATACCTCCAGGTTTGGTGACTCCACCGCCTCCCTAGGCAGCCTGTTCCATTGTTTGACAACCCTTTCAGTAAAGAAAGCCTTCCTGATATCGAACCTAAATCTCCCTTGGTGCAATTTTAAGTCATTTCCTCTCGTCCTATCACTTGTCACCCGAGAGAAGAGTGACAAGTGCCCGATATCTCTGCAGCCACCTTGCAGACAGTTGTAGAGAGTGATAACATCTCCCCTCAGCCTTCTTTTCTCCCTCAGCCAGTCCTCATAGGACTTGTGGACCCTTCACCAGCTTTGTCGCCCTCCTCTGGACGCGTTCCAGCAGCTCAACATCCTTTCTGTAGTGAGGGGCCCAAAACAGTAATCAAGATGCAGCCTCACCAGAGCTGAGTACAATTGAACAGTTGGGACCATCATGATTTTCCAGTAATTCCAGCTGAGATATTTTCTTTAAAAATATTTGTGCTAAATATTCATCTAATACAGGTTTTTAGTTGGTAATAGGCTTCTCAAAGCAGTATTAATTGCATTTGACTACAACAAATTGCAATGCTCATGTTTTCTGACATTTATGTAGCTCTGTCTTCTTGGCACTTTAATTTTTTTTTCCACAAAGCCATGCAAGTAGGAGTGGGTTAAGCTTAAATTCTGTATATTGTTTGAAAACCGGGATACAATCCCTGAGTACATTTAAACAGCGGAAAAAAAAAGCATAAAGCAGCAGGTGGACCAAAGGGTCTACCCTGGTAGGTGAACCGGAGAGGTTCAGCTGACTATGATCTGACATCATTTGTGTATAAGTATCCCTATAGCAAGGGACTATTTTCGAAATTGAAATGGACTAGTAATTTCCAACTAAGCAGTACTCAGCTGTGCATTCAAATTTTAAACAAATTATCAGAATTCCAGATTAATCCTATACTGAAATGGAGCTTAGAAACCCTAAACATAACTAATTAAAATATTCTAAAATGTATATGGGGGAGAAAAATCATATCCATAAAAAAACATTCTCAGTAAAAATCACTGCAGTGATTCTTAACTGAAGAACCATCTTTCACCCACATATGTATAGAAATAGTTTTTAGTATTGTAAGTAAAAAAATTAAGAATCTCATGAATAATTTAAACAATAATTTATGATTAAGCAGATGTGCTATGCAGCTCATGCACCATAACTACACACAAAGCTATGAAACCTGGAAGCTTGTTGACCATTTTATGCATAGGTTCTGCAATAACAATGAAGAATTCTGTGGTGTAAAGTTGTATACCTACAGTACCTACCAACTGGTCTATCTTGTACTGAGCTTAGAAATTTATCAGGCATGAAAGCAGAACAGAAAATAAGGACATATGTCACATATGTCAGCTATCTAACATTGTACTTTATTCTACTAAGTACATGCTCTAAAAATAATGACATATCAGCAATACATAAACTGCTCGCTCAGCACTTTTTCCTTATCTTAAATCTTGCTCAGTGGAAGTGAAAACACTGCCAATTTTTTGGTGCAGATTCATAAAGAATAAGGATTAGTAAAGCATCAGTTAAGAAGGTTATACTGTACTTTGTGAGATGTCGTGAGATCAGAAATGACCATCTGCCATGCTTTGCATAGCTACAAAATGGGTTTGGCCACAAACATTCAGATGACTGTTAATATCCAATTAAAATCCTAGACATTATTTAATTTTGTTTCAAAAGTATGACTCCCACACAGACATAGAATCACAGAATGATTGGGTTGGAAGGGGTGTTAAAGATTATCTCTTTCCAAAGCCCTGCCATGGACAGGGACACCCTCCACTAGCCCAGGTGGCCTAAAGCCCCATCCGGCCTGGCCTTGAACACTGCCAGGGAGGGGGCAGCCACATCTTCTCTGGGCAGCCTGAGCCAGGGTCTCACCACCCTCACAGGAAAGAATTTTTCTTAATATCTAACCTACATCTATACTCTTTCAGTTTACAGCCATTATCCCTTGTCCTACCACTCCATGCCCTTGTAAACAGTCCCTCTTCAGCTTTCAATAGTATATCTCATAGTATGTATCTTCATTGATTTTTTTCTCAACTGTGAATATTTTCAATTGAAATTCTAATTTAAGCATTCATATTAATAATAATCATAACAAAAATATAGGCAACTATTAAAAAGCAATAGAATGTCACCCTAGAGATTAAAGTTTAGTTTATCTATCATTATCTATGCTACTTTAGGAGAGGCAAGTCACTGTTCATTATTGAACAGAATATTGACCATAAATTCTACCAGTGAGACCAAGGGGATTTTTGCAGTTAATCAGAAACTGCTATTTTTATGAACATTTTAAAAAGTTTTTCTAGTTTTGTTACAAACTACTACGTGGTGAACAGCAGATAAAATTCAATCATAAAATTCTGTCCTTATATTTCCATGTAGAAGTCCTATTCAACATATAGGTTCCAGAAAAAACATACAGAGTGAGAGTCAAAGTAGACAGAATACTTAGGACAAGTTAGGCAGTTGAAGAAATTACCTGCAGATGGTTATTATTTATATACTTTTACTTGCTCATGGACCAACATTTTAATCAGTCTTGTGTAAATTTGAATTTTTTTAGTCATCAAATAAGCACATTTTTCTTTATCTTCTCACACTATCATGTCATAATTTACTATAGAAAGTAAAGAATTTCTTATGAACATCTGTAGTACCTGCCAGGCCAATTTAGGTAGCACTTCATACCACAGAACGTGAAGATTTAGCCAAGATGTGTTGAAGTGTAACAGAGAATCTGTAAGGATGACAACTTGCCAAAAGCAAGATTTCCACTTTGAAACTGATAAATTTCAGAAGCCCCATATCCGTTGTCATCTTACAGTCATTGTCTCTGACCAGAGGGGAGGGAGTGAGGTTTTTTTTCTTCATAACCTCAAGTGCGGACATAAATGTACATGTAACAGTTCTAATGAGAGCATTGGCAAAAACAGTAGATGAAATTATTTGTGTGTATGCCTGCATTTGTGCAACCAGGATCTGAGGAAGAACAGCATACTCCATGAATCTGAGTCATGAGTGGAAACACATTTTCCCTTCAAAATTCTTCACCCAGTCAGGAAAAAATTTTCTTAAGACATCTGGGAAATAAATATTCAGAATGTAAAAATGCAAGTTAAGACATTATTAAACAGCAGAATATGGGAATAACATAAAACTAGGATATATTTTTGATATTTCTTCTTGCTTTCTGACCACTTCAGAAGGAAGTATATTACTGAAGAAAATTAAAATATTCTTGTTGGAAACATAAAGCAAACACAGGTGAAGAGGTCAATGTGAAAAGAAGCACATCATCCAACTATTTGACAAAAAAAAGCCTGGACATGGAGCTAACACATCATCTCTCATCTATTAGTACTAGTAATTCAGTTGACTTTTCTGTGATTAGGCATTTACAGGGATTATGAACAACATTTGAGTACCTGGTTGAATCTTTTCTTAGGAAATATCACTCTCAAACAATCCTGATGGACTTTACCTGACTATTCAGATCAGCTAGTAGCTTGTCACAAAACAGACCAGTGATGCAACCCACCTGACTTTAAGAACAGATGGCTCTTCTTGGGAAATTAGGATATAGCCAAATGTTCTGTTTATTATTCACCAGAGTTTTAGTGGGAAGAAACAAACAAACAAAAAAAATTGTGTTTATCCTTTCTGTTTCTGTATCACCAAAATTTGATGTGCCTTAAAAGTGAATAAAGTGGTCCTGAAATCCTCATATATTTCTTCAAAGAATTTACCTTAAAAGAACAGATTTCCCACAATGCAACAAATCAATATGAAAAATGCTACAACTTCTCTAAAAGAAGAGAGTTGTTTGCTTGTGGAGCTACCATAGATGACTTTTTAGTAATATTTTAAAAATGTGAAATATATTAGATGCTGAGTAAAATGGCCCAAATATTACCCTTCCTAATTTTTGAATGTGCACAGTTAAGTTTCACAGTACAAACATATATGGAAAGGTTAAAACAATTTGTTAGGTAGCTTAGTGATTCTTTAATTTATGCTTTATATATTACAGTCCACGTATGAACCATGTATATTTGTTCACCTTTATGATCTGCCCATCTCATTTTTTTTTGTTTGTTTTGTTTTGTTTGAATGATGTAATGCATTCACTCAGGTAAAAAAAGGTTGAATTAATAGTAAAACTGCAGATGCATGACAGTACACATATTATTCTGATTTAAAAAAAGGAAGTTCCCTGACAGGGCTTCACAGCTGAGTTTGCTTCCCTTGCTTGCCTCTGTTTAGCCCTATCACTACTAACTGACAGGCTGGGAATATGAAAAACAAACAAACAGATGAAGAATCAGGGTGGGATGGGTTTTTAAAATTTTTATAACCAATGATGGGTGCTTATTTTTGCTAGAATTAGGTGTTACCTTCATTCAAATACATTCCCTGGGTGAAACTACAACTTTTTCATTCTGTCAAACAAGTGAAAAAGGAAGACCTTTGATCATGCTAGAATCCTATTCCATCCAATTGTTAAATATAATGGTTGCAGACAGGCACATTACTGAGAGCGTTTTGTATTTTTAAAGTAAAAATTAATGAATACTGGGGCATTGATTAACATTGCACAGCAAATATACAAAGTCAGCCACTTTCATCTTATGATCCACATTCTTTCCTCATAGTTGGACTGACCTTTCACAAATGCTGTCCTTTATTCAGGATTTCAGAGCCCATACAAATTGTCAGCTGCAACAATAACTATTTTGATTCATGGAAGAAATCTCTATTCTATCTGCTTGAGACACAATTGTTACAAGCACGGCTAAAGCTAAGAAAGCTGAAATAAATACAGAAATCATTACTGGCAGCTAGGCATGCTGTCCTGGTAGCTGCTGAGTCAGATGGAGTGCTAGTGTCCCCAGGACACCTTCCCAGCCATCTCTGTGCTCTGGGTAAAACCGCCATCTCAGATGGAGAGAGCCTGCAATGTGGTCACTGCCGTACCTGCTCCTGTCAAAACACTCTGGGTTAGCATAAATACTGTCAATAGTAGCCTTTTTTGTTTGCTTTTGTTATTACCAAGACTGCTTTTGTAGAGCTGAGCTACAATGGGACTACAACTCATGTAAATATGCCAGGGATGTGGGTTGGGGAGAGGATGGGCAGCCTGAGGGACATAATCCCTTAGCCTGACTCAGTTGCAACCATACATCTGACTACATCCTCGCCCAAGTCTGGGGATATTTCAGCCCCATAAAACTTGCTCTTATAAAAGCCAACATAGATGTGATGACTGAAGAACTAGGAGCTTGTAAACAATATTTAATTAGAAATAAATATCTAAAACCTCAAAGTATTATTTTTTTATATAGATACACATTTGTAATTTTCTGCTGATTTCTGTGGGTTTTTCTACCCTCCTGCCCTTTTTTTTTTTTTTTCCAGAAATGTGAAAGAATCTTCAGCATCAAACGTGGTATGAGCAGCAGGTTGAGGGAGGTTATTCTCCTCTACTTCACTCTCAGGAGACCCCACCTGGAGTACTGTGTTCAGCTCTAGTGTCCCAAACACAAGAAGTACATGGACCTGTTGGGATGAGTCCAGAGGAGGCCATAAAGACTATCAGAGGGCTGGAGCACATCTAAGAAGACAGAGAGAGAGTTGGGCTTCTTCAGACTGGAGAAGAGAAGGCCCCAGGGACACTATAGAAGCTCTCCAGTACCTGAAGGGGTCCTTCAAGACATCTGGAGAGAGAGTGTTTTCAAGGGCACATAGGTATAGGACAAATGGGTAATCGCTTTAGCATGAAGGAAGATAGATTTACTTTAGGTATAAGGAAGAATCTCTTTAGATTAGGATGGCGAGTCGCTGGAACATATTGCCCAGAGAAGCTGTGGATACTTCTTCCCAGAAAGTGATGAACGCCAGGTTAGATCAGACTTAGGTCTAGTGGGAGAATGTCCCTGCCCCTGGCAGGGGTTTGGAACTAAATGATCTTTGATGACCCTTCCAACCCAACTCATTCTCTGATCCTTGAGATGAGGCACCAGCAAGAGGTATTTTTCCACATCAGTACCACAAAACCAGATAAAAGAAATTTCCCTTCTAATTTATGCCATCAGATTTAGTATTGGTGAGAAACACATAGATGTAGATTTGGACCAGTTAAGGCTAATAGAGATATAACATTAGAGTTTCATTTGCCAAAGTATAGAGCTCTAAAAGAACTCTCAGAATCTATTTTCCAACAGAAAGGTAAGAAAGGCAACCAAATCCACAGGGGCACCTACACAACTGCAGTTGTTACAATCTGCTGATTTAAATTTCATGAACGCTCAGTTTTGTGAAAGAGGTGGAGTTTCAGATCTGTTCCTTCAAGTGTATCTTAGAAATTCGCCATTTCAATGCACCATTCTCATGACCCCTATTCATAAGTGCCTGCTTTTTAAAATATATGTATTACAGGAAATTGGATGCTACAATCTTGTGTATTCTGCTGTCTAAGATCAGTATGGCTGTATTAGAATAACCCCTACAGAAATTATCAGACTTCTCTGTAATGACCAAAGAAGTGTGCAGAATCTACAAAATACAGTACTTTAAAATGAAAATGGGCCCATGGCTTTGATTAAAGAGTTCTTTTCCTACCATAAAATTCCACTGGAATTTTAAAAATTCTATATGAAGTTCATAATTGTGCAACCAGAGTCATAACTTTCTCCATCTACCTTATAAACTTTCTGTTTTGCCTTTAAATTTTAAATGTAATTCCACAAACCGCCCTACCTAAAGCTGGTACTAAGTAACAAAAGAGTTTTTGTTCCACTTTCCAATATCACATACTTTTTATCCTTTCTTTCATATGCGGTGTGAATTCTGAATGCCAACATTATGAATTCAAGTTTCTCTTAAATGTGTAGCCCGATTAAGAATGAATACATTGTTGCTTCCTTTGGATTGTTCTGAATGAATCCAAATGTGCAGCTAAATCTGATGAGAAACACAGCTGTTCTGAACTTTCAATGAGTATCTCAGGAGTCTGCTGAACTGCAAACAAATTCATTTGATGCACCATAACCCCAGTAGAATAAAATTTTTCATGATAAATATATTATTCAAAGTCGAAACCTAACTTTCTGAATTCAAGCTGAGGACACTATAAAACGTCTATGACAATGAGCCGAAAATTAATAAAATATCTGTTGCAGAGATTCAATTCTGTTTTCTGAATTTGGAGGTTGCTAGGTGATGAAAAACAAGTTGATTGAATCAATAGAAAATGCTTATGGGGAACTATGAAATAGATTGCAGGGTACAATTCTTTGAACATGAATTAGCATATTGTTATGAAAAAGAAAGCATTTTATAGAATTATGGGGCTGAAGATTTGATAAGAAATTACTAGCAGAAGACATGAGCATGAAAATCATTCTAGAGGCACTTAATGGTTAGTAATGAAAAGCAATAAATAACTGAGAATAAGAGAAAAGGATAATACTGGAAAAGATGTAAGAAATCAAACAGCCAGGATACTTTTTAGATCTAGAAAAACTGTAAGTGAATCCTGTTTTGAAGTGATTAAGGTAGAATGCTGTTGAGAATATGTACTTATATAGGTATATTCAAAGGCAAAAGAGTGGGCCTACATTTCTTTGTTTAAAAAGCTTCCCTTGTTGTTTAGGAGATCTCCCAGTACTTCACTTGTTGAAAATAAGAATACAATCTCAACAACAGAGACTAATATAAACCATCATTAATAGAAGCAGAGCACTGTATATTTCCCAGGCACTATAACATGAAGCTGTTAAACACTATGTTTTATTTAATGTTACAAATGTAAAATTCTAAATAGCTCAGTGCAATGATCAAGTTGTACATTTATTCTAAAGGTGTTAGCAGCTTGTTTATTGCCACCTTTGTAAAATAATACTGCTTCAGATATATTGGTTTTGTCTTAAAAGTTATGTTTCCTTAAAGAATGGTTATGCAAAGGGATTGAGGGATTAGGGAAAATCAAGCTACATGGGAGAGTGCTGGAGGAACTAGAACCCTGTATATGTAGGAATAAGTGAAAATGAAATACAAAACTACTAGTAGCAATTTACCTTTAACCTTGGGCACCACTATAGGGACTTCTTTGGGAACTAGTGGAAAGCAAGAAAATGCAAGACTGAAAACAATGGACAAAACTGAATTCTACTTTAGCAAAATCTGCCAGAAATGCACTATGTATATAGAAGCTTCTAATAAGATGCCAACCACTAGATAAGCAGCATTAAAGAAAAAGATGATACAGAAAATCAAACACTGTGACATGCAGGATGAATAAACAGGATTCTAATTTTCCATTTTCACAAAGACTGTGAACATGGGTTACCACTACAGTTTCTAACAATGAGAAAGATGTTGTCTATGTTCAGCACAGCTCAAGCCTTCTTGGTGGTAGTCTCTTGAAGGAAAATCTGGGCCAACTGCTTGTTCTGTGACTCTGCCCTCATAAGCTCTAGTTGGAGTCTTGACATACTGCAGACTTTCTTTATGCCACAGCTTAACTTCAGAACAGTACTGGGACACCTCCCAGGAATGTGCTTGTTAGGTCTCTCAGCCTTTGGCAGTTTTTTGGGCATCCCACTGGCTACTAGTAAGATCAGACTGAAACAGGTCCTGCATTTCAGACCTACTTTTCCTTTTACCTAGCTTCTTTCTGATTATTTGTGTGCACTGTCAAAGTAGTTTATGCCAACAGACTTAAAATACTTGCCCATGCAGTCACGGATTAAGTATTTGTTAACCCTAGGGAAATTTCATGCCAACACTTAAGTGCAGCTCTACTCCACTGGCATTACCAACATTGAGAATTTAACACAGTTAGGCTCTTTCTGAGAGTGTGGGTCATGGCGTAAAGCAAACAGGAAGCTATGTGGATACAGTTTGCATGTTAACAAACCCAGACAAGCAGTCCCAGGGCTGGGATGTTATATTGTGCCTCTCTGCAGGACTTCTTAGCCTGGGGCAAGCCCAGTGTTAAACTGCATCTACCTGGTTTCCAGAGAGCTTGTAAGAAAGAGCCTGAAGCTTTCTGAAAAACAACAGGAATATCCTCTGTTGAATAAACTTTATGTTGTAAGAGATGCCTAGGTTAGCTCAGAGTTCCCAACACTGATCCTGTTTCTGGACATTTGGCAATGATGGGGATTTCCTTGAAGAAGTATTATAGTCTGAACATGGCTTAGGGCAGATGGCTAAATCAACTTTCCCACAATGACTAAAACCTGTTGTGGAGATAAGTAGTAAAGATAAGAAGGGGAATGATTGCCCAATCCCCAGAGCCTACAGAGAAGAGTTTGCTAGTTGGATGGAGATAATAAGTGATTTGAAATAAAGCAGAAACACAAAGCAAAAGAGATCTGATGTCCAATAAGCCAGTTTATGCACCGGCAGCTTTGCCGTCTCTTAAAATCTTTATATGAAAACATTATGTACTTGTACATAACATTCACATACAATGAATATTTACATAGAGCATCATTCTTGGTCAACTGATTCACAACAACAAAAAGGGCAGATCTCCCCTGACGAATGAATCCCAGTTTCCAACCAAAAACTGATGATATCAGCTCTGGGCCATTCTTTCCTGATGTAATCCTCCCACAATAATCAATTAAACAACACTTGACATAGGCTCAGAAAAAAAAAGTCTCATTGGAAGAGCAAGAGTAAGGTGCCCTGCCTCTGATACAAATCATATCAGATTGCTAACATGCCCCATGAACCAGAAGATCATCTGTGTTACTACAAAGATTGTTTTAACATCTACTTCAGAGAACAATCAATTCAACGTCTTCCTAACTTTTTAAAGATGTTGGATTTTTAATATCATTTCAGTCTGAAAGAAAGAATCAAATTTAAGTGTAGAAATATGCAGAATCACAGAGTGATTGAGCTTCGAAGATACTTCTGAAGCCTGTCTAGCCCAAACCTTCAGCTCCGAGAAGGGTCAGCTACATGATGTTGCTCAGAACTGCATGAAGATTCTAACCCATAGGCATTCATTCTTATCATTGTCATTGTTAATCTCCAGACAATCCGGACAATCTGCAACATAGAGGGCTACCCCACCACCTCTCCTTCCTCGCCTGTCCCTCTTCAAAAGTTTAGACTCATCCATCACAGCACTCCAGTTATGAGAATCATCCCACCAAGTTTCTGGGATGACAACTAAATCACAGGCTTCCCACTGTACAATTGCTTTGAGCTCCTCCTGTTTATTGTCCATACTCTGTGTGTTGGTGTACAGGAATTGCAGGGATCAAGCTGAACCCACCATTTTTGCCTTAAAATCCCCAACATGCCCAACATCTTCAACATGCCCTGAGGCAACAGGTGGAGGGCCCATACCTATAATCCTTCCTTCCCACCATACTGTGTCCCTTCACACTTTGTCATGGCAAGCCTGCTATATTCCCCTTCCCCCTTCGCATCTAGTTTAAAGCCCTGTCATGTGGAAGTTGAAATTGTAGCCATTAACAATGGCTTCTTAACAATTCATTAGAATTATGTGAAATTAAATTCCAGAAATCACTATAAAGCAGTGATATTACTGTCCCTTAACAGGTTATGTCCATCATCGTTTCTGTAATTTTGTTTACACTTTAGCAGACTTGCTGTTCCATGAAATTCGCTCTTTTGAATAAGAAGCTTTGTGTGACATTTTCAGAAGGACCTCAGCTGGCCTTTGACATTCAGGAAAGCTAGTCCCATTTTAATAACACCATGTCCTTTCTCAGGGTACAGTTCTAAAGGGTGGCAGTAATATTTACTTCTGCCCGCTTTATAATTCTGTCAAAGAATTTCATGTCTTCTGAATGGGATAATAAAATCAATTGATAGCACTAAACCATTTTATTTTCTCTCTCACAGATGCTTGTTTAGTGATAGTTAAAAGAAATATCTTTAACCACCTATAATACATATAGCTGAGATCACTATGGCACTCTAAAACACTTTGTAAAGGATATGTAGCAGAAAGTTGACTGAGTCAGAGACATACTCCAGTCTAACAAATGTGCTCTCAGCTGTACTCTCAGTTTGTTCTTCTTTGTGCCTGTAAAATACCACTTCCAATGTTAGAACCCTGGGTACAGTAAATATTTTTAAAATCAGCTCAGTGCTGAAGACAGTGAGCGCACTCATTTCAATAAAGCCACATCCTAATCCTAACTATTATCAAGTAACCTAAGATGGCCTTTAACTTGCAATGCCATTGTATTATAGCAACACAATATTTATGCATTGTATATTTGGTTAATGCATCAAATAAAAATGTCTATTTTAAAATTCTGAACATATAAACTTAACATCATAATGTCATAATAATCACCAACATGAGCAGTATAGAAACAGTGTGGTACTCATAAGTACATGAAATAGAGATATTTATTGCTAATTTTTTTCAGATCTAGAAAACTTATATTTTGCATTGCATAATAATGTTCAAGTATTTCGGTAATAACAAACATGTTACAGGTTTAATTATTTTTACATGTAAAGCTGAAGCTCAATAATATTAGTTTCAAAAGTTTGCAGTAAGATTTAAAGTTCTACTCTGGGGGAATAATTTTTCAATTTTTTACAGTTCTTCAGTAGGAATGCTTGCTCATTTCTTTTTCCTCAAGTAAATACTTTTTATGGAACTACAGTGCTTAAGTAACAGAATGTTAACCTGTAATCCCAAGTTCACATCACACTGAACCTATTTTGTATGTAATTAAATGATTCAATGTTTAAAATACTGAATTTTAAAAATAGTGATATTTTGAAAAGAGATTTGGTTTATTCTGAGTTAGTAAACATAAAAATAGTTTTCTGGAAAATAATTTAAACATCCGACCAACATATTCTAATCACCATATATGAAGTGACTGGTCAACTAAAATTGTCAAATTCTGAACTTGTGATTTTTATGAGTAAGTCACAAGTCTCGGGTTTTTTACCTTGTTCGCATGACAAACTGGAAACATCAAAATCAAATCCATGTAGAACTATAAAATCACCTTGGTGCCCATTCTTCAGGAAACCTATGAGAGTTTTGTTGTTGAACTCAATAACTTTGACCTCTAGAAGAAGTTTAAAATTAAAAATCTGAAAGCAAATCATGGAATCCTAGTTTATAGTTGGAAGTCTTGTACACAAAGGAAATAACTTCCATCCTTCCACACTTATACAGTAGGCCTATAGCAAATCCAGAAAAAAAATTTATATCTGTCATATGAAACATATATAACAATTTGAAAATGTAATCCAGTGTCCTAAATCACAAAATATCACCTTTCTATACTTTTCTATGCTTATCCCCAAGTAAAAACTATGTATGTTACTTAAACTTAAGATTTGATACTAGATGGACTAGCTTTTTACTTCAAGGTGAAAGTATGGTTAAAAAAAAGCATTATTCTTCTAACTTAAAACCTCAGACTTAAGTTCTTATTAATAGTGAAGCGCTCAAGAATCAGGTTCACAATTTGTAAATATTTTGAAAGTACCTGGACATTCATAGCATTAACTAAAATTTTGACCAGAAATATCCAGAATTCTTTAGCACTCCTCTTGCTTGAAACAACTTTTAACTGCTTGTACAAGTGATATTGATTTGGTGACACAAGCACAACAAACGTAAGTACTCAGTGAATGGCTTACAGGCACTAAGCTGAATATATACTAGAAAAATGTTGCAGAAATAACTGGAAATAGTAAATATCCCTGCAGAAGCCAAAAGGGGATCATACAAGGATTTTTAAGGGAACGATGCAGTATATTTGTAATTAGATTTCTTTAAAGAACTTTAAATTATTTGCATTGAAATTGAAATGAAGGAGAGTGATCTATAAAAAAATACTTTTAGCACTGTTGTCACTGCAGTAACATTTATTCTGTCAGTAGAAATATACTTGAGATATACTTGAGTATACTTGAGATAAATCACTATAGTTAGGTTCCTTATCACAAGTTGTCTATGCCAATGATCAGAGGTCATATGTATCTACTTTCCCAGATCACTTCTGGGGTTGACTGAAATAAGAAAAACTGTCAAATGAGGCTTTGAAAGTTCTTTCTTTAGTACTGCAGGATTAAAAAGATCAAGATGAGGACAAGAGTTTGAACATCAGTATGAGCAATGTTGCACATAGGACAGACTTTATACAAGATTTTTTACTCATGCATGATTCACTACTGTAATGCATACATCATTACTTAAACTGATCAAGGTATTGAAGTTTCTAATGAAGCTAGTAAGTAGTTTTCAATTTTCTTATTGTTAACTATAAGGAATAATACAGTGGAAATCAGAAGTTGTAGATGCAAACTTACCACCCAGAGAATCAGAACATAGCTTTCAATAAAAATCAGAGTGAACTAAACCCATGACATTTAAACAACTCTTTGCAAATCCAGAATTTTTACTGCATAAAGTTGGGAGATTCTGATTCTCAGTCAAGGCAAAAACCAGAAAAACTTTGGGTACCACTATAAACAGCTATGTGAGGCCTAGTTTCCATCAGGCATATGACACTGGAAGTCATATATGCAAGTCATTAAAAGCAAACAAGAAAATTATTAGAGGATGAGTTAACAGGATGTAATTATAATGTAAGTCTGTATAAATTTGAGGTATCAAATATTACAGTTTACAGTACTATGATGAAATTATTCAGTGGATCACCAGATTTGGATTAAGACTTAGATGTAGTAGTCCTAACCATTTTTAAAAAATCAAAGGAATCCCTGCCCCTCTTTAGTGTGGATTAACTGTAGGCAGCTGTGGATCTCAAAATATTCTCTAAATGCTTTGTTTCTTACCATTGGTGGGTATTTATACAGCAGAAAATACATTACCTTAATAACATTTCATAACCTGTCCTAAGTGGATGGTGGAATTCAACTTGAACTGTTCAGTCAATATCCAAGTAAATCCAAGATTAGACAAAAGTAATTCACTCATCTCCTCTTCATTCCTTCTGGCAAATGCAGCTTCCTGTACTACAGTACATCTTAAATTTACACCTGTGTGTTCACATGTGAAGTCCCAATTCAGGATTAAATAATTCAC
>VZTU01021979.1:14340-126542 GCA_013400835.1 Zapornia atra | reverse complement strand
GATTCTATGATTCTATGATCATCCTCCCTGGGCTGAAGAGAATCCCTGCTCTACCATCATCCTCCATGGGCTGCAGGGGCACAGCCTGCCTCACCAGGGTCTTCGCCAGGGCCTGAGAGGAACGTTTGCTCCAGCACCTGGAGCAGCCCCAGCCCCTCCTGCACTGACCTGGGTGCCTGCAGAGCTGTTGCTCTCACATATTCCCACTCCCATCTTTCACCTGCTCTTCTACAAAGCTTTTTACCTCTTCTTAAATATGTTACCACAGAAGGACAACCACCATTGCTGACTAGCACAGCTTTGGCCTGGTGGGCCCTTGGAACCGTCTGGAATCAGCAACTGACATGATGCCAGTGTCTGGTGTCTCCCCACAGAGGCCAGCCCTGCAGCATTGTGTCACACCCCCCCCCCAAAACCCTGCCNAGCATTGTGTCACCCCCCCCCCCCCCAAAACCCTGCCATGTAAATCCAATACAGGGTGCTCTAATTTGTCAGGCAATTACCTACAAGTAAGCAAAATCTCAAGCTATAAAACTGAAATTAGAAAATAAAAGTTAATTTTCACACATTATCATGTAGAATGATCAACCACTGCAAAAAAATAACCAAAGGAAGCAGGATATTGTCCACTATTATTTTATTCAAGTTCAGATGCCTTTCTAGAAAGTTGTACTTTAGCCACAAATAGCCAGGTTGGATAAGTAAACCAGTGAAATTCCATGCCCTGTGCTGCAGTTTGTATAGTCTTACACACCTAGAACAGTATTTCTCATCCATGAGGATCAGCTAATTTTCTCTACAAAATGCAGGAAGTGTCTCCCAAAATATTTATTTCCTTTCCAAAATTATAAACTACTCCATAAATATGGACTCCATTTGCAAAAATCCTTTCTAGCACCTGTCTTTCCAATGTCACAAACATTCCCCCCTCCGCCCCCCACACACCCTTTCCTAACTCTGTGGGACCTGGGACTACTTGCCAACCTGCTGGAAAGAAACGCCACATAGATGGACCAGAAATGCCCAAGCAGATACCAGCACCTAACTTCCAAGGAGGACTGCGTCTTAAGTCATACCTTTTCCTTCAGCCCATCCTAACAGCTGGCTGAGACTGCTTCCCTGTTAACATCACAGCCACTATAAATAACATTCCTACAAGCCAAGCTGCCTTTGTGTTTCTATTTAACTGATGCCAAAAGGTATCAAAGTATGTCACAGTCAGACCTCACAACCACGCCGTGAACTGAAATGGCTGCGAGACTCTCACTGCAGAGCTCCTCTTGTGTCTTAACATGTTTCGTCACCATGGACACACGAGGCTTACAAACACCACCAATCTTCTGTGTTCACAGTTTGGCTATCAGCAAACGCTTGTCCAGTAAACCAGGCACAGCACGCCAAAGGCAGCTACTTGGAAAATCTGTGAGGAGCACAGGAGCAGAAAAGGTCAGTGCTTGTACAAAATGTGGGGCTTTTTAAAATACCAACTTAGAATCATGGAATGGTTAGGGTTGGAAGGGACCTTAGAGAATTGTATTACCACTTCCTGTTATTTCAACAGTTCCCTGCCTGATTCAAATCACAAAAAATATGTCTAATTACTAGGCACACTTTCCTATCATGTAATATCTTTTAATAACTTACTATATCAAGATGATGGATGTTTAAAAGCATTATGTAGGACACAACCATTATTCCATCACCTTCACTTAGTATCCCACAAATGCTGCAAAACATGTCTTCTAAGTGATTTCTCAGATTTGGGAAGCATTTAGGGCTTAGCATTAACCCTAACCCTATACTTACTAGTGTGACCCTGTGCCATACAGGCAAGATGACCAAGAAAACACAGGATTTTGAACCTAAAGGAAAACACATGGATTTTTGTCTTGCTGCTGCACTTCTTCATTTGTTTATTTATTGTCAGCAATTTCTGACCCTTCTAGAAAACAGTGCTGTTTGAAATAACAGGAACCCCTCCAAAGGCACATCTTACTGGCCAGTTTTACTCACAAGCTAGTAAGCCTTACAGTATTTGCAGTAGACATGTTTCTTGACCCCAGGCTCTTATATGGGAGGATGTTCTCTTGCCAAGGAAATCTGGGAGTACATTTAAGAATAAGCACAGAGGTCCTATCCTCATGGTACCCATTCCAGAGCTGGCCAATTGGTCAAAGTTCTCTCACTAGTCTTTTGCACTCCATTCCACATTACCCTCCTAATTCTCTGCAGAACAGATAGCTCTGGCACACTACAAATGAGCTTCCATCTTTTGACTGCTATGATACGCATAGATGAGACAAGGATCAGGGGCACCATTATCACCCTTTCATGGAAACGCTGGATCACAGATGGTTGAGGCTGAAAGGGACCTCTGGAGGTCATCTGGTCCAAACACCCCATTAAAGCAGGGCTACCTACAGCAGGCTGTTCAAGATCATGTCCAGACAACTTCTGAGTATCTCCAGGATGTTTCAATACCTTTTTCTTGCTATCTGAGGCCACTGATGTTTCCCAGAATGAAGCAGGGGTATCTCTTCCATAAGTTTCCAGTAAAGTAAGAGGAGGTTTGTCCTGTGGGGGTTGGGGGTGCCTTTGCCACTGATTTCACTCCTTCCTCTCCCAGTTTACAGCTGTTTATCAGATCAGGAAACTACTAAGAGGATGCATTCTGCTGGGGAGGTGAAAAGATGATAGGATAAGGGAAAGGGTAAGTGCCTGTGTGCACTAACACTAGGACCCACTCAGCACTGGTGAGGCCACACCAGCAGTGCATTGGGTTCTGTGCTCCCCAGTACAAGAGAGACATGTAGCTACTGGAGAGTCTCTAACAAAAAGCCATGGAGATGATTAAGAGACTGGAGCATATATCATCTAAGTAAAGGCTGAGAGAGGTAGGACTGTTTAGAATCATAGAATGGTCAGGGCTGGAAAGAACCTTAAAGATCATCAAGTTCCAACCCCCCTGCCATGGGCAGGGACACCTCTCACTAGACCAGGCTGCTCAAGGCCCCATCCAACCTGGCCCTGAACAATGCCAGGGTGGGTGCCTCCACCACCTCCCTAGGCAACCTGTGCCAGAGCCTCACCACCCTCATAGTGAAGATTTCTTTCCTAATATCCAATCTAAATCTACCCCCTTCCAAATTAAAACCATTCCTTTTTGTCCTAATGCTACACACCCTCCTTAGGAGTCCCTCCCCAGCTTCCCTGTAGGCCTCTTCAGGTACTGGAAGGCTGCTATAATATCTCCTAGGAGCCTTCTCTTCTCCAGGATGAGCAACCCCAATTCTCTCAGCCTGTCTCCATAGCAGAGGTGCTCCAGCCCTCTAATCATCTTTGTGGTCTTCCTCTGGACCCACTCCAACAGTTCCATGTCCTTCTTATGTTGGGGACTCCAGAACTGGCTGCGCTACTCCAGGTGGGGTCTCACAAGGGCAGAGGGGCAGAATCACCTCCCTTGACCTGCTGGCCACACTACTCCTTTTTGATGCAGCCCAGAACACGGTTGACCTTCTTGGCTGTGAGCACACACTGTCAGCTCCTGTCGAGCTTCTCATCCACCAGCAGCCCCAATTCCTTCTCTGCAGGGCTGCTCTCTATCACATCATCTCTCAGCCTGTACTGATGACAAGGATTGCCCCGACCCAAGTGCAGGTCCTTGCACTTGTTCTTGTAGAACCTCATGAGAGTCACATGGGCCCACTTCTCCAGGTCCCTCTAGATGACATCCCATCCTTCTGGCATGTCAGCTGCACCACTCAGCTTGGTGTCATCTGCAAACCTGCTGAGGGTGCACTCAACCTCACCATCAATGTCATTAATGAAGATATTATATAATACCGGCCTCAGTACAGACCCCTGAGGGACACCACTTGTCACAGATCTCCATCTGGACATCGAGCCATTGATGACTATTTTCTGGATGCAACCAATCAACCAATTCCTTACCCACCCAACAGTCCACTCACCAAATATCTCTTCAGTTTAGAGAGAAGGATGTTGTGGGGGACAGTGTCAAAGGCTTTACAGAAGTCCAGATAGATTACATCCACTGCTTTTCCTGCAAAGCAGGAGGGAAGTCAAGGGAGGCTTATATTAATGTAGAGCAATACCTGAAGGGAGGGTGCAAAGCAAGCAGAGGCAGGCTCTTTTCACAGAATCAGTTAGGTTGGAGAAGCCCTTTATGATCATCAAGTCCAACCGTTAACCTAGCACTGCCAAGCGCACCACTGAATTAAAAATTTCTTCGCCAAAAAGGGCATCAAGCACTGGAACAGGCTGCCCAGCAAGTGGCTGACTCATCATCCTCAGAAGTATCTAAAGACATGTAGAAGTGGTGCTTAGCTTCATGGTTTAGTAATGGACTCTCTGTATTCATAAATATTGAGTTAACTGTGTCATATGTCAAATGAAATTATAGTTAAGATGATATTCAAGAATATATGTTTGTATTACCTCAGGCAGTGGAAGGATCAGAACAGTCAGTCTCCAAAATTACTAAATACCTTGACTGATCACTGAAGCCCTAAGTTAAAACTGGTTGCGACACTTCCTTTTTTGCTCTCACTTTGTAAGACAATACTGACTTAACTTTCTAAATCCAGGAAAAGGACACAGCTGTCTCTTCAAACACATACACAGGAATCTTAACTGTGAGGGAGGAACAGGGCTTAATCTGTGCTTCTGTCCATAACATTTTCTACAGGTAGATTCCAGTCCAGCACGACAACTTATTTTAGAATTTGCTTTATGAATTGGCAAGCCTCGGGCATGCCTCTGTTAGCACCTCAGTGCTTACTTGCTGCTGAAGTATTATGGACAAGATCAACTCTACAGAAGGACAGTAAACAATGTACAGCCATAATAATTCACCAGTGTCATTTGACTTTATACTCCAAACTGCAAAAATAGCACATTATATGACAAAAAAGAAATGTAAAAAAAAAAAAAAAGGGTATTTTTAGATGAGCAGAACTACTACTTCTTGGTTAAGAAATGAAAAACACAAATACACATATGAATGCATGTGCTTCAGCTCAAAGACATAGGCCAGACAGGAAGAAATTTAGGTCAAAACATTTTAGCTGCAGAATCGTCGGTTGAACACATAAAAACATAAGAGGGTAGGTCTGGTAAAAAACAATAAAAATCAATGGTCATACATATGGCATAAATGCTCACTTAGAATTTGTAATTTTTCATTCTGTTACAGTTTGCCAGATTTTGATCCTGCCAGTGTGGACTATGGCATCCAAGACAAAGCAGATGAAACAAGCCACCGTGCGTGCTGGGAAAAATAAGCAAGGAGTAATAACCAAGAATGGAGACACATCCAAAGGAGTAAGTGAAATGGAAACACTTGCCAAAGAGAGGAAATCATACTTGCAGAAGGAATACAAGATTCTCACTGAACATATGAACAAATACATTGGAAGAATGGAACATTTCCTGCAGGAAAATAAATTCCTAGAAAAGGAAGCCCAACGCAATCAGGAAGAGAGCAACGCCTACCTCTCTTACCTAACAAAACACAGCCAGAAGTGCCAGAATCTGATAATAACCTTAAATGACCAGAATCAGACTGATCTGTCTCAAGTCCGGACACAGAAAGAGAAGCTCATCTCACAGTATATGGAAAAAGAGGAGGAGTTAAGAAGCTCTCTGATGGATATGGAGAGAAAGTACTCTGCTATGAAGAAGGAGGTTGAAGACCTGTCACCTTTCAACTATTCATCTGTTCAGGTGGAACAGATGAAAAAGATTAAAGAGCTGGAGAAAGAATTGCTGGTCACAAAGATACAGCATTCAGATGAAATACACAAAATCAAGAGAAGATTTCTGCAGGCCAAGGCTGACTGTGAGATGGACTTTGATCAGAAGACCCAGGTTTTCACCAAGAGAGCCGAAGCAGCAGCGATACAATCTCTAATTCAGCACATCAAACAAGTAAAAGCAGAGAATTGGCATCTGCGCCAGGAATTGATGAGACTCATCCAATACTCAAAAATCCTTAAAGAAACCAAAGTTCAACTGAGAGAAGAGCAGGAGCAGCTTCTTCGGGAGCACCAGTACGCTCAGGACATGGCACGCGCGCGCCACCGGTTACACCAACAGAAGGCATACAGGGAAAACTCTGAAACCTACAGCTGTCACAGCCCATCTGGATGTGGCCATTCACCTAAAAATCCCCTTCTTCAGCCCTCAATCAAGCCAACCGATCAGTAGACATAGCTGGACGGTCAGCTGTCACAACTATTAGGTAAAAGCATAAACAGAAGTAAGTGTTCTGCAGGTAGAAAAGGATTTACATAGCTCATGACCAGTGTGCAATCCAGACAACAGATCGTAAAAGTAACCTCAGCTTTAGCTTTCATGACATCTGGATTAAGACACGTGAAACTGCAATCCTTTCATGTCCTGAAATAAACAACACCACTTTCTCTTTGGGATGAGGTTTTGATGTTTTCCATGGTCAAATTATATTCTGTCACGGTTTAGCGCCAGCCAGCAGCTAAGCACCATGCAGCCATTTGCTTGCTCCTCCCCACCCCCTCTCCCCAGCAGTGGGATGAGGAGGAGAATCAGAAGAAAAAGATAAAACTTGTGGGCTGGGATAAGGACAATTTACTAGGATAGCAAAAGAACTGGAAAATAACATTATCAGTACTAGTAAAAGAATATACAAAGCAGGTGATGCACAATGTAATTTGCTCATCATCGACCCAATGCCCAGCCTATGCCCAGGCAGCAGCCCCTCCTCCCTGGCCAGCCCCCTTTATATACTAAGCATGGAGTCATACGTACAGAATACCCCTTTAGCAAGTTTGTCAGCTGTCCTGGCTGTGCACCCTCCCAGCTTCTTGCTAAAATTGACTCTATTCCAGCCAAAATCCAGGACATATTATTAGACATAACAAGGCAATCTCTATGATACTTTTCACTGGGAACTACATCAACTGACACCATAGCATGAACCACTGTAGGTTATTTCTTTCAGCAACATTCATTTTTCCAACTCTTCTACACAGCAAAGGCTTTATCTTAGCTTTTGCTAGTCTCCAAAGGAGACAAAGTAAGTATGCAAGCAATCAAATCCTTTAAAAAATATATGCAGTTGAGCTATATGACCCTTGGCCAAAAGTATCAATAAGATATATTCGCTGAATATATTAAAATCAATTTTTACTTTCTTCTAACTCTTTTCACTTGAGAAGCCAGAGGTAAAGAGTTCTGTTTCTAATAGACTGCAGCAACATTCCCCTTCCAAGATGAGCACTTCTGCATTTCGATTACTTCATCAACAACGACGCCAGAGGTCACCCTTACTCTAAGTTTTGGCATTCATAGGCTACTTTATGCAGAACGTCAAAGGAAGGTGAAGCAGAGCAGGGCCACTTTCAGTGGCTTTCAAGTAGATGCAAGGATGGAGGCTCCATAGCCCCTCCAGTGTTTGACCACACTCACAGTAAAAAAGGTTGTTTCTCACATTTAAATGGAATTTCAATTCCATCACAAATTCGACTTTCAGCACACTGGCTCTGTGTTCCTCCCTGCTCCGCCTGATATTTAAACACATTGGTAAGACCCCCCTAAACCTTCTCCAGGCTAAACACCACCAACTCCCGGTCTCTTCCTGTTATCCCAGATACTCTAAGCCTTAATCATCTTTGTGGCCCTTTGCTGGACACAATCCTGTATGTCTGATTGTCATACGCTGGTTGGGGGGTGGAGGGGTGGGCATGTGTACCAGATCCATACAAGACACTCTAAGTGCAATCTCAGTGCTGAGTAAAAGGGAAGGGTGCCTCCCCCCACAAAGCTGGCAAGGCTTTTCCTAGCATAGCCCAGGATGGTATTTGCTGCCTTGGCTGCAAAAGCACATTTGCTGGCTCACAGCCAACCTGGTGCCCACCTGGACCTCCAGATGGACCCACCAAGGAGTCTCCTAATCCGACAGCCAGTACTGCTGCATGCAGTTGTCCCTCCCCCGGTGCAGGACTGGATTTTCAAGCGATGAAGTTCACAGGGTTCCTGTTGGTCCATTTCTCCAGCCTGACAGGGCTCCTCTGAACAGCAGCACCAGCATCTGCTCCGCCAACTGCTGCCCCGCTTTGCCCTATCTGCAGACGGGCTGAGGCTGCACTCCAGCCCCCATACAGCCCACGAACAAGGAGGCTAAACGGTACTGGCACCTGTACTGGCCCGTACTTCGCGTCACCAATGACCAACCCTCGGCTCAAGCAGTTCAGCAAGCTCTCTGAAAGCTACCCAGTTTACAGGTACCCAGCTCGCCAGCACGGGCGCTGCAGGAGCCGGTGCCGGCAGAGGCACGCTGCTAGCGAGGGCAGCCCCGCGCTGCGGGCACCGGCAACAGCAGCTGCTAGGCTGAAAAACGACAGCGCACCCCAGCAATGCCCGGCACAGAGAGCGCGTCTGACACCCCGCCGGCAGCCGCGCACTCGCTTCCAGCTGACCCGGTGGAGGCAGAGGCTGCTGCAGCCCCGCGCGTACCGCTCGTCCTGCACGCAGCTGGCAGCGCGGCACCGCAGCCACGGCCCGCCGCCGCTAGAGGGGAACCCTCCGCCCGCGGCAGCCCGCGCAGCCAGCCAGCACAAGCGGCCCACGGGAGCGGGTCCAGCCGCTCCGCAGAGCGCCCGGCGTGGACCGCAGAGACCGCAACCGCCACACGCCCCAGATCCGCACCTTAGGGCCCGCCCGCGCTATACCCAGCTTCACGCTGCGCACCTGCGCGCCCCTACCGCTGCGCGCATGCGCCGTGCGGCGCGTCTGTTACCATAGCGGCAGGAGCCCACGGGGAAAGAGCGGTCCGCGGCCGTGCGTGCTGCGCGTGCGGCGGAGCGCTGGTCCGTTCGCCGGGCGGCACGGCCGCCATGAGCGTGCCGGAGGTGGAGGCGCTCGTCTCGCAGAAGTACGAGATAAAGAGGCGCCTAGGCAAGGGGGTGAGTGCCCTGGGGAGCTTTAGGAGCTCGGGAAGCTGGGCGGCGGGGTGCAGCGCTGCCCTGGCGGCTGTCAGGTGGTGCCTTTGTCCGAGGCCTCTCGGTCCCTGCCACAGGCCGCTGACCTGAGCCGCGTGTGGTGCCGGAGGCCTGAGCGCTGATAAACGTGAAACACGGGCCTTTGGCCTATTTATTATGCCCAACAGAGAAGCGAAGATCTCAGACCGCAGCCTGATAACTTTCTGTGACTTCTCGTAGTTGTTTCAGAACTACGTTTGGGAGGAAGGTAAATGTTATGTGCATCGAAACACAGAGTGGTTCGGGTTGGAAGGGACCTCAGAGGCCATCTAGTTCCGACCCCTCTGCCACGGGCAGGGACGTCCTTTGCTAGAAGAGGCTGCTCGGAGGGTCATCTAACCTGACTGTGGACCCTGCCAGGGATGCAGGGGCAGCCCCAGCTTCTCTGGGCAGGTTGTGCCAGGACCTCACCACCCTCACAGAGAATCATCTCTTCCTTATAGCTAATCTAAATCTACCTTTTTTCAGTTTAAAGCTATTACCCCTTGTCCTACCACTACCTGTCCTTATAAACAGTTCCTCCCCAGCTTTCCTGTAGCCCCTTTAGGTGCTATAAGGTCTCTCCACAGCCTTCTCAGCCTGTCCTCACAGCAGAGGTGCTCCAGCCCTCAGACCTTCTTTGTGGCATCCTCTTGACTCAATCCAACAACTCAGTGTCTTTTTTGTATAGGGGACCCCAGAGCTGGTTGCAGCACTCCAGCTGGAGTCTCATGAGAGCAGAGGGGAAGAATCCCCTCCCTCGACCTATTGGTCACACTGTTTTTGATGCAACCCAGGATATGCTCAGCTTTCTGGGCTGAAGCACGCATTGCTGGGTCATGTTGAGCTTCTCACAACCAACACCCCCAATTTGTTCTACTCAGGGCTGCTTTCAATCCAGTCTATGCCCAGCCTGGTGTTGTGCTTGGGATCGTAGCGTGTGAAACTGAAAATATCTTTAAATTCCCAATCAGGGTGTTGGTTTTATTTTCCCTTGTAATTTACTGGAGAGCCACCACACAAAGCACCGACCTTGCATGCCCACCTTTTTTATAACAAAGTGTATCTGAGTCTCAGAGTTCATGCTGTTTGCACCTGTGTGCTGGTTTTGGCTTGGAGAGAGTTAATTTTCTTCACAGTAGCAAATATCAGGCTGTGGTTTGTTTTATTCACAAACCAGTGTTGGTAATACAGGAATGTTTTTGTTACTGCTGAGCAGTGTCAAGGCTTTTTCTGCTTCTCACACCACCTCACCAGCAAGCAGGCAGGGAAGGAATTGGGAAGGGGACACAGCCAGGACAGCTGACCCCAAATGACCAAAGGGATAGTCCATACCATTTGACACCATGCTCAGCATATAAAGCTGGGGGAAGAAGGAGGAGGGGGGCATTCAGAGTGGTGGTGTTTGTCTTGCCAAGTAACCATTATGTGTGATAGAGCCCTGTTTTCCTGCAGATGGCTGAACACTTGTCTGCTGATGCTTTACCTATAAATCTCCCTTTTACTCTTCCTACTCTGGGGAGAGTGATCAAGTGGCTGTGTGGTGGTTAGTTACCAGCTGGGGTTAAACCATGACAGCCTGCCAAATTCTTTCATGTTTACTGTGAAATTTCTTCATGCTGCATCAAGTAATTATTTTCCCCCATAAAGTTACTTATTTTGATATGTGAGCCAATGTTCATTTCTAAGACTGTTTACTCAGGCAGTCTCTGAACCCTTCCTGATTTTCTGCTTTTCTATTCTGCCAGCTCTTTGCCATTGTTTAGCTGTGTTGATCATAGTAGTTAACTATTTGATGTGCAATTAAAAGGCGACACTTGAGAGAGGCTCGGTTTCTTCATTATCATTTAAGGCATTTTCCTCAGGTGAGGACTGCCTGAAAAACAGAGCAGAGAAATGCACTGGCAAAGGATATAAGCTGTTCCTTACAGTGAGCGAATTCGATCAGGGTGGGGGTTCTTTTGTTGGGTTTTTTTGTTGTTTTTGAATTAAAAGATGCATTGTCTACTAAGTGAACAGAAACCCAGGCAAATCACAGAATCACAGAATGTCAGGGGTTGGAAGGGACCTCGAAAGATCATCTAGTCCAACCCTCCTCCCGCAGGAGTGGGGTCACCTAGATTAGGTCACACAAGAACCTGTCCAGGTGGGTTTTTAATGTCTCCAGAGGAGACTTCACAACCTCTCTGGGCAGCCTGTCCCAGTGCTCTGTCACCCTCACAGTGACAAAGGTGTTTCTTATGCTCACATGGAACCTCCTGTGCTCCAGCTTGCACCCACTGCCCCTTGTCCTATCATTGAACATCACTGAGGACAGCCTGGTGATTCCTCAGCCTCCCTTGTGGTATAGATCCAATTTTCTTCTTTTAAGTCATAAATTTAAGTGTCCACATTTTAGCTGATGCCTTACACCTGTATAATGGGGTCATTTCTCACTCGGAAATGCCTGGTTAATATTTTAATACTTGCACAAAGTAAAACAGCTACAACATGTGATATTGAGAGATTTTGATGCTTACTCACACAGCAACACTGAGGCAGACTTCCCAAGAATATGTGTGGTCGTAGAGCATGGGTTCAGGTCCTTTGCCATGCATCAGGAACTACAAACAGTTGGAGTATAAGTATCTCAGGTAAATGCTATAATACTGCACTGTTGGCAATTCAAGTCTCTCCTATTTTCCCAAGTAACAAGACAGGAGAAACCCGCCTCAAGTTGCACTGTCCTGGGTTTGGCTAGGACAGAGTTAATTTTTAGCAGAAGCTGCAACAGGGCACAGTCAGGACATGAGACCCAAACCAGCCAAGGGGACACCCTTTTTGTGTCCCTCTTGTACTGTGGTGCCCAAAACTGCACCCAGTACTCAAGGTGAGGCCACACCAGTGCAGTGTAGAGCAGGACAATCCCCTCCATGCACCCACTGGCAATGCTGTGGTCAGACTCAGTGTAGATGTTCTTAGTCTTTGACTCAACCCAGTATTGCTCACTGGCCTAATCTATCTTCTAAGTAGCTGGTGATTAACTCTTCTTTAATTTTGTCTGTCCTTTTTCCTCCCCAGGCTTATGGCATAGTATGGAAAGCAGTTGATCGCAGGACAGGAGAAATAGTTGCTGTTAAAAAGATTTTTGATGCTTTCAGGAACAGAACAGATGCTCAGGTGAGAAATCTTTGTTCTAACATGTCCTGAAAGATGTGGTGGGAGTTCATAGGTATTTTCAGGATTTATGTCTCTGAAAGATTACAATTATGAATGTAATAATACAGTCTACAGCTATATTATGATGAAAAGGAGCAATAAATGTCAACCTGTGTATATCATGGTGTCTACAAAATACTGTTTGATGTCTGTGAGGAAAAAGTGTCTTGATAGTCATGCACAGTTCTCACTTAGGTTGTTATGCTTAGTGTCTGAGCACAGAGGGCACACTTGTGAGTCTTGAGAGTAACTGGATCTTTCCTAGCCTGTCTACCATATAAAGGTTTCATCTGCTTTAGAGACTGGGATGGGTTTAACCCTCTCACTGGAATTGCATACTCTGCTCTGCCATTCTGGTGAGGTTATAATAACTTTGGGTTTTGTTTATTTCTAGAGAACATTTCGAGAGATTATGTTCCTGCAGGTAAAGTCCATTTCCCCCCCCTTGTCTCTGATTTTTATTTACCTCTGGTGTTGTTCACATATTTTCTTCCCATTCCTTTTTCAAAATGCAACTATCAGTGGTGACAACTCTACGCATTTGTTTTCTGTACCATCTTGGCAAAGTCTTTCCAAGACATGAATGAAATTGCAAATCAGGCTCACTTTTTCTTTGAGACACACCCCGTTCTTTCAGCTTTATTAGCAGTATGTCTACTCTAGGTTTACCATATTAACTAGTAGTTTCTGTCACTTCTTACTTCTTTGGACAGAAGGTGTTTTTCTTAAAATTTAAATGTCATGATTCAGAGTTGGGACTGGGGTGTGGAAGAGATTCATATGCCATTTTTTATCCTCCATCATAATAATAATCAAAGCAAAACTAAAATGGAAGTTCACTATGGAATTAAGGCTGTTGCTCATTCTATATAATTGACCGCATACTACACATAGTTACCTTATCAGTGGCAGTGGCATTAAAGCTATCTGTCCATTCCTTCACAGACTGACCATTTCTGTGGTACTTCACATCACTGACCACAAACATAAATGTGCTTGAGTAGTGATGATGTTGTAATAACTATGATTTTCTAAGAACACAAGCAAGTCAGGGCTCACAGGAAAAGGTATTTCTTAAGACTTAAGATCCCGGGGCAGCCCCAGCTTCTCTGGGCACCCTGTGCCAGGGCCTCCCCCCTCCCCAGGAAGGATTTCTGCCCCCCAGCCCCTCTCCATCCCCCTCCGGCAGCTGAAGGCCATTCCCCTAGGCCTGCCCCTCCCTGCCCTGGGTACCAGCCCCTCTCCAGCTCTATGTAATGAGGAATGTTTTGGCCTATCCTCAAACTGACACTTTCTGGTCAGTTGGCTATTTTTAGTTATGAGTGTTGATGGCAACGTTTTCACTACCAGAAGAATTCTCGTGTTCAGCAGGAGATAGGAGATGCATAAAGTTAGCTGGATTTTATTCAGAAATAGTGCAGAGGGATTTTTAGAAATAATGTCTCAGACAACAGTGATTTTTTAATTATTTTTTCAGATTAACTGGCTCATTTCTTACTGTGGAGCAAGCTTAAATGCTTTTTATTTATTTATTTCAGTAGAAGTATAATGAAGGAAATAGTGTGTTAATATTTGTTCTAGAGAGTAATACAACAGGAAATATGTATTGTCCTGTTTTATGATTCATAAGCAAGACACTTCCTTTTAACAATTGGCTCTCTTCCCTCTGCAGGAATTTGGAGAACATCCAAACATCATCAAGCTGCTGGATGTTATCCGAGCTCAGAACGATAAGGACATCTACCTCATCTTTGAGTCAATGGGTGAGACTTAGCATTGCATCTGCCATTTAAATACAGCCTCTCTTATGAGTTATCTTTGTTCCCTTCTTTGATAGTAGTATGTTGATGATTTAATGAATATTCACTTAAGACCTATAAATAGGAGGAGTACTGTGTTTTTTATATAAATAGAAGCTGTGAGTAGATGGAATAGCAGTGAAACCTTAAAGAGAGTAGTAATTATATGAGAACTACTGGTTGAGATGAATTAAAGATAGCAGTGAGCAACTGATGAGCAGGCTTGTAGAGACAGAAGAATTGTGTATGGAAGAGACTGCATAATTTTTTTATAACAAAAGTATTCAATAATAGAGCAGTTACTGTAGCAGGAGCTGCAAATGAAACTGATAATACAGAAAGGTTGCAGTGTTGTTAGTAATTACAGCATAAATTTCTGTTGAAGATGCACTGAAAGATCAGTTTGGGCAGTGGTCTATATGAGGCACTTACACTGACAATTTGGTAATCTTTTACTGACGTAAATATACTAGCATTGTAATATATTACAGAGACAGATTTACATGCTGTGATTAAGAAGGGGAATTTGCTGAAAGATATCCACAAGTGTTACATCCTCTACCAGCTCCTGAAGGCAACTAAATTCATCCACTCAGGAAATGTTATTCACAGAGATCAAAAGGTATGTTTCAGTCATAGTGTTCATCTGTCATTCAAGTTTACTGTTCAACACTGAATGGAAAAGAATGATACTGCTAAAAAACCTTGATAATAATCTTTTGCCGTTCAGAAAGTAAAAATCTTATTGATTTTCCTTTGTCAATTCAGCCTTCAAATATCTTGCTGGATGCAGACTGCTTTGTTAAACTTTGTGATTTTGGGCTGGCCCGTTCTCTGTGTCAGATGAATGAGGAACAAGGAAACCCTGCTCTAACAGAATATGTGGCAACACGCTGGTACCGTGCCCCTGAGATCTTACTTTCCTCTCGGAGGTAACTGTTTAATGTCAACAAAGGCATGGGATTCTATAATTTCATCACTGGGAAAATTTATTGTCTGAAATCTTTTCATCTTAGATGTCTCCAGAAGCAATGTCATGTCAGCAGTCCATTTTCTCAATACACATTTAAACTTCAGTTCAGCAACATAAAAATCTCTCAGTACGCTTCTTTCCTGGCTTCTTAGATTGTCCATTTACATACATTATCCACTCATTTCCCTCTAGACTTATTCTCCCCTTATATCTGCACCTTTACAACATTTGGTCGAGTACCTTAGTCCTCTTTTCCAAAGTTAAGGATGGTTTTTTGATAGACCTTCAGATATTTTTTCTTTGAAAATATTCTTTAATCGAATCAACTGCCCGTTAGTCAGGCTTAGTCCTTTTGGTTTTTGACCTAAATATACAAAATCTTATTGATCAGAAAAGAAAATAACTATATGTTGGGCTACTATCCCAGATTTGAAATGTGAATGTTTTACAAACTCTCATTTATCCGTTGTTTGGCATTTACTTTGCTTAAGCAATTGTCAACTACTTTCTAGATACATTATGCTTTCAAAAGTCAGTTGTTTCCAAACAGCAACTTGTATCTGCAGTGTTAATCATATGAAAAGTGCATATTAATGCTATGATTACCTTGTCCTGGCATTTAATCTATTTCATTTTATGGTTTCCTAGAATAGACTTTTACTAGGATAAGTCTACTTTCTGGTTTATACTTGTCATTTTTATGATTCCTGAATCTCACTCACTTTATAATTAAAATCTGTGAGCACTCATATTCAGAGAGTCATCGAGCTTGTTTTTATAGCAACATAAGTTAATATAGATGATGTGAGTACCAGGTGCAGAAAAACACTTGCTTGATTTAGTCCTAACTCTACTCTGTTCCTATTTGTAGTTACACTAAAGGCGTAGACATGTGGAGCATTGGCTGTATTCTGGGAGAGATGCTACTTGGGAAACCCCTTTTTCCTGGAACATCAACAGTGAATCAAATAGAGCAGATTTTGAGAGTCATTCCTGCCCCATCCCCAGAAGGTAGTATTCTTCTATGATGAAAGGTATTTAGAGTGGAAAAAACCATCCCAGATGGATCAAGGGAGAAGGTATCTCTTCTGAGTCATTTTAACATCTTTCCAAGGAGATTAAAGACTTAATTTTGACATGTTAGTGTTAGAGGAAAATAAGCCTGTACTTGATTAGATGAGAAACAAGAACCATGCCTTCAAAACATTTTTGAGGTTTATAAGAAAATAACAGTTTAAAACAGAGTAACATACCTCAGTGAGACTTGCATAGTGAAGGTAATTTGGACTTTTTGGTCTGGAAATCTAAACATGGAAGTGAAAAGTGAAATAAATATATGTTAAATCCAAAAGGGATGATGATTCTATGATGATGATTATTGTCTTCTGGGAGTTCAGTCCATACACTGTAAACTTTTACAACACACTGATATGTTCTAACTGAGGTAGCAAATAGTTTTTAGAAAAACAGCTGTCTTCAGTTTACAGACACGGTTTTGGAAAATTCCATTCAAAATTAAGTTATTTATCATTTTTATTAGAGTTTTGGTTGCTGTGAATGAAGTATGAATGGAAACGTGTGCATGAATACCGAAACAGGAGCTAGAAGAACAGCCATCACTAATAACAAAAAATGCTATTTCATTCTATGTAATACAGTTGAGGAATGTGTTGATAATGTCTGCAGTCTACGGCAAGACCACAGGACAAAGGAGCAGGAGGTCCTATATCTATGCCACAGTAGAGTGGTGCAAGGTTGCAGCATATCACAGGCACAGTTCCTCTTTTTTTTTTAGGCAAACAAGTGAAAGCAAACACTTGTTCAAAACTTATTGCAAATAAGGAGAACCAACCTGTGAGCAGCAACTTTGCCTAGGATTTATGGGGATGAAATGAGCAAGATTCAGATGCAAAAAACCCATTCCATAGCAGCTGTTGACTCTGAGTGCATGGCAGATAAGTTCATAAACAGTCTATGATCAGGAATCAAATGAACCCCAGTGGATGTGTGAGGAAATCAATAGCTGGTATCCCTTGATCTCTGTGTTTCACAGAAGTGAACCTGACCAGATCATTTGGCCTCAGATATCTTGGTGCTTATATGTGGGTATAAGAGTACAAGTTTATGAAATCTGTGATAGCATGAGTAGGAATTGAGAAAATCCACTTAGATAATTTATATTTCATATCCCTTCCATAAGATCTCCCATTGAGTTTTATTAGGGTAATTTCCTATTTTAATGTAAAATACTTGTTTTCCTTCATAAACTATGTAGCTCTGATAATCCTATTCTTGGCATTAACTGTCTTTTCATTATTGCAGATATTTTGGCAATGCAGTCAGATTACAGGACCTCAGTTATTAACCGCATGAGTTCCTGGTAAGCCTCGTATGTTTGATGTGTCTCAGCTAATAATCTACTGTATGATGGTGACAGGAAGTTCCCCTGAAGTCCACCCTCCAGTGTTCACCAGTAGAAAGTATTTCTGCTCTCTGCAGATTCACCCACCTCTAGGGAAGGGATGGAAAGTATTTTGGGTTGGGGGNGAAAGGTTTTGGGTTGGGGGGGGGGGGAAGAGGGTTGAAAGATAAGATCGAGGACATAATCTGGGAATAACAAAGCAAAATGAGCTTTGACCTGCATTCCAAGCTATTGTCAGGTGTACTTGGTCAAAATTAGGATATTTTCCTATCCTGAGTAACTTTGGTATGTGATGTCATTGGTTCACATATTTAAAGCCTGAGTTCAGGCTGCCAGCCTCATTCCAGTTGCCTAACAACTCCCCCTGCGATATTTTTTCCTTTTTTTCCACTTATATCTTATGGATCTGCCAGTTATGTACAGATGCCACATAATTCTGCATTTATTATGTACCTAATTGGTAAACGTTAGTGTGGTGGTTTGACCCTGGCTAGAGGCCAGATGCCCACCAAAGTCAGTCTATCAGTCCTCTTTTCAGATTGACACGGGAGAAAATATCTGTTGAGAGGCTCAGGAGTGGACATAAGGATGGGGAGAGATCATTCTGCAAATAATGTCACGGGCAGAACAGACTCAACACAGAATAAAGGAAAGAAAACTCTTAATTTATTACACTACGTGGCACACACAGTGAAACCAGTCAGATAATGGGAAGTGCAACCAGATCTAAAAGCACCTCCCCATCCCTCCCTTCTTAGCATTTAACTTTATCCATCACTTCTCTCCCTCCTTCCCCGCATTGTGGCATGGGGTGGGGCAGGGAACAGGGAAATAGGGGTTTCGGTCACTTCCTCATGAGTTGTTTTTCCTTCTTAGCTGGGTGGTGGTGCACTGTGGGGTCCCCCTTCCCCTGCTGCACTGTGGGGTCCCACCCACAGCAGGCAATCCTCCCCAAACTTCTCCAACGTGCGTCCTTTCCCATGGGGCTTCAGCTCTTCCCCAGCTGCCCCGGTGTGGGTCACTGCTATGGGTGCAGTCTTCAGTCACAGAATGTCTCTCAGGCCCAGACTGCTCCAGCCCGGTCCCCTACGGGGTCGCAAGCCACCCCTGCAGCAAACTTGCTCCAATGCAGGTCACAGCATCTCCTGTCTGTCTCCCCCTGCCCCAGCGTGGGGCCTCTCCACGGGCTGCAGGTGGGGGCTGGGCCTTTGCCATGGACTGTGGGGGGACACTTGCTCCACCATGGCTTTCTTTACAGGGTGCTGGGGCATCTTTTTGGCACCTGGGGCACCTCATCCTCCCCCCTTCTTCACAGGCCTTGGTGCCTGCACAGCTCCTCACATCTCACTCCTTTCTCTGGGGGCAGAAAGTATCTGCATGGGTTCTTTTCTCCTCACTGTGATTCCCAGAGGTGCTGTGGCCAGCACTGATGGGCTCAGCCTCAGTCAGCAACAGCTCTGACCTTGAGCCCGGCTGATGTTTGCTCTGTGGGGCCTGTAGAGAGCTTATAGCTGCTTCTTACAGCAGCCGATCTGCAGCCTCCCCTCCTCCATCAGTACCCAGCCACGCAAAACTATGCCAACTAGTAAACTTAATGCTCTTACAGTATCTTATGGCCAGAGCAAATTACTTGCCAGTCTGTAAGTATTCTCTGCTCGTATCTGTCATGATACTAGTGGGCATCGCCTCCTGTCAGGGAGTCTGCAATACATGTAGCCCAGCTACGTGTGGAATGAGTTTTCTGAATGCTTACTGCTGTGTTTTTATAAGTTTAGATTCGGGTGGCTCAGACCATATGCTCTAGCAGGTCCCTTGCTGGTCACATGAGCAAAGCATACTTTTGCTGACTTCTTCAGTTGGTGTACTGTAGATTTATTCCCTTTCATTCAGGGGTGCCTGGATTCCTGTATCGATCTGTGCCAGGTAGCTGAGGAACTGAGACCCTTTTGTTGCTGCTGATTCAACTGTCAGCACGGCAGGTGTGTTTGACCTCGTCAGGAGGAAGTGGATAGCCACAGAATCCCACAGGAATGTCCCTTGCTGCAACTTGTAAATGTTGGGTTTTTGTCCCTTTGCTGTGCACCTGTTCTGGGTTTGGTTGGAATGGAGTTAATTTCCTTCACAGCAGCTCATACACTGCTGTGGTTTATATCTGTGACCAGAACAGTGCTGGTAACACAGAGGTGTTTCAGCTGTTGCATGACAACGCTTGCACAGCAGCTATCAAGGCTGTCTCTGTTTCTCACTCTGCTGCCACAGCAAGGAGGGTAAGGGTTGGCAAGAGACTGGGAGGGAACCTAACTGGGCCAGCTGACCCCTCTGACCAAAGCAATATCCCATACAATACATGTCACACTCAGCAGTAAAACAGGTGGGGAGGAATTTCTTCAAGTAGCTGTTGCTCAGACACCGACTATCAGTCTGCTGGTGATTGCTTTTGCACAATTTGGGTTTGCTTTTTTCATTTCCCCCCCCCCCTTTCCCCACCTCCACTTATTGAACTGTCCTGACCTGTGAGGTTTTCTTGCTTTTGCCCTTCTGATTCACTCCTCATCCCGCTGAGGGGAGGAGAGTGAGGGACTGGATGAGGGGGTGTGGGGTGAGTGGGGCTCCCACTGGAGCGTTCTCTGGCACCCAGCATGGGGCCAGAGAGGTTCAACATCAGAGCAGATTTGATTGGAATGTACTAGACAGGAATTTATAGCATTTGTTTAACTGTTGCTGGTCATAATATTGATGTGGTTGGTCTCAACACTGTTCCTTCACTTGCTCCACCATGAATTTGAGGACATTCTAATGGCAGTTCTCAGCTTTCATAGTTTGCTGCCCTGTCTAGCCCTCTTCTGTGTTTTTTCCAGGCTATTTATGATTAAAGCACTGGCCTTGAGCCTAATGTGGTATTTAGGCCCTGCTTTGGTTCTGTCCTAGTACTTTGGAAACCATCTCATGGAGACAATTAGCAATTTCTCCTCATCCAAGAGCAAATTTATAGAGGAAATTAAGAATGTCACCTCCCCCTTCCTCCCTCCGAGGGTAGATTATTGTTTTCTCCCTTGTTACAACAGCTCTTCAGTTTTCCAGGGAGGGGATTGTCCCTCTCTGCTCTGCCCTGTGAGGCCCCAGCTGGAGTCCTGTGTCCAGAGCTGGGCCCCCAGGACAGGGAAGATGTGGGGCTGTTGGAGAGGGGTCAGAGGAGCCACGAGGATGCTCAGAGGGCTGGAGCAGCTCCCCTACGGAGAGAGGCTGAGGGAGCTGGGCTGGGTCAGCCTGGAGAAGAGAAGGCTGTGGGGGGACCTCACTGCAGCCTGCCAGTCCCTGAAGGGAGCTGATAAGCAGGAGGGGATTCAACTTTTTAAAAGAGCAGATAATGGCAGGACAAGGGGGATGGATTAAAACTAAAGGAAGGAAGGGTTAGATTAGATCTTAGGGGGAAGTTCTTTGCAGAGAGAGTGGTGAGGGGCTGGAAGGGGCTGCCCAGAGAGGGGGTGGGTGCCCCATCCCTGGGGGTGTTCAAGGCCAGGTTGGCTGGGGCCCTGGGCAACCTTGTGTAGCTCCAGGCCTGGAGGTTGGTGGCCCTGCCTGTGGCAGGGTGTTGGAGCTCTGTGACCCTTGGGGTCCCTCCCAGCCCAGATCATTCTATGATTCTATGATTCTCAAACAGCCTGGGGTAGCTACAATGTTCATAACGGTATGTCAAGAATCTGATTCTGACTCTTCTTCAGAATGACTGGCTGTTTGTGAGTGCCACACAGGCATGTGCACTGAGGCAGTCGACTCATGGCTCACAAGGTGCGTAGGAGAATTTGGGCAGGTACCTAGAGCAGTCTTCAGGTCCAGTGATGGCCCCTGTGGCCAAGAAAGCCTGTGGCATCCTGGGGGGTACCAAGAAAAGTGTGTCCAGCAGGTTGAGGGAGGTTCTCCTCCCCCTCTGCTCTGCCCTGGTGACACCTCATCTGGAATATTGCGTGCGGTGCTGGGCTCCCTGGCTCAAGGAGGATGGTGAGCTACTGGAGAGGTTACAAGAAAGGGCTGTGGAGATGCTGAGGGCACCAGAACATCTCTCTTATGACGATAGGCTGAGGGACTTGGGACTTGTTAGCCTAGAGAAGAGAAGATTGAGAGGGGAACATATCAATGCTTATAAATACTTTAGGGGTGAGGGTCAGGAGGGTGGGTCAGTCTGTGTTCAGTGGTGCTGTGCCCAGTGACAGGACAAGAGGCCATGGGCATAAACCTGAACATAGGAAGTTCCACCTAAACACGATGAGGAACTTCTTTGCTGTGAGGGTGCAGAGCCCTGGGCCGGGCTGCCCAGAGATGTTATGGGGTCTCCATCTCTGGAGATACTCAAAACCTGCCTGGATGCTGTCCTGTGTGGCCTGCATGAGGTGACCCTGCTGTGGCAGGGGGCCTGGACTAGATGATCTCCAGAGGTCCCTGCCAACCAATAAGATTCTGTGATCCCTTCTGTCCTAAACCAATCTATGATTCTATGATTATCTGACAGCCCTGTTTGGATGTTTTGGGATTTTTTTTCCCCCACAAAAAATGTGAATGTCAAGTGGTTAAGCTCAATAGATGGCTCCAGCCAGGTAAAACAGCAGGTGAAATAAACTAAAATGTTTTTTTCTGAGCCACCCAGTCCAAATGCTGTGTTCAGTGATGGATCATTTATCTAGACTAAAAGAATGTTGTCATGGAGTAACAAAATTATTTAAAATATGAGTAAGAGTCATGTTTTAAAACTGATTTTTCAAATTAATTCTATATTCCCGTGTTCATTATATTAATAATCATCGTTAGGATTTTAAAATGCAAACCCAGATTCTCAAACATCTCATTTGAAATTAAACAGAAATGTATTTATTTGGTTTAAGGGTGGGATTCATGGGATCTTTAACAATTCGACTGAAACATCCAAGTTAGGAATTTTGTCTTCCTGTGTTGTCAGAAGACAGAAGAACTCGTCCCAGGGACTCATTCCTGTGTCTGATAGTGTCTGTTATCTCTTACCACTGAAACAAAAGACTAGACTTGCAAGTTAGGCACTCTGTGTAGGTTCCTATCACTGGGCATTCAAAGCTAAAGGGTGAAAGACTTTGCCATACTTAGAGGTCTGTACTTCAGAGTGTTCCAGGATTATGACACACTATTTGAGAGTGAACTCTGGAGTCAGGTGTCACCTTGATGTGCTTCCCAGAACTGTAATTCCTGCATTCACTGTGAGTTAGACACTGTGATCTTACATTGTTGTTTTCTGACTTCTAGCCAGCGAGTAACATTTGAGGAGATTTTACCACCCTCGACTCCACTGCCTGCTGTGGATCTTCTGAAGAAACTTCTAGTATTTAACCCTGAGAAACGACTCACAGCAGAGGAGGCTCTTCAGCATCCATATGTGAAAAGGTAAGTGTGATACCAATGTGCAGTTTCCCTTGATGTCTTCTGAGATGTTATAGACCTGCTCTTGACAGAAGGGTGCTAAGTTCATTCTTCATTTTCTCTAGCTGTATTTACACTAGAGGTCACACTAGCTGGTTGTAGCATTCAAGGATCACCTCCTCTAAGCTCAGGAGCAATGCATCCCAACAAAGAGGAAGTCAGGCAAAAACAGATGGAGGCCTGCACGGATGAACAGTGAGCTCCTGGGCAAACTGAAACACCAGAAGGAAGCCTACAGAGGGTGGAAGCAAGGGCAGGCATCCTGGGAGGAATACAGAGAAACTGTTTGAGCAGCAAGGGATGAGTTTAGGAAAGCTAAAGCCCTGATAGAATTGAGTGTCGCTAGGGACACGGAGGACCAGAAGAAAGGCTTCTACAGATACATAAGTGATAAAACAAAGACTAGGGAAAATGTGGCCCCCCTCCAGAACAAAAGAGCAGATCTGGTTACTCAAAATATAGATAAGGCTGAGGTACTCAGCAAGATTGTGGAGCAGAACCTTCTGGAAACTATGCTCAGGCATGTGGAAAACAAGGAGGTGTCAACATTGCTTCACTAAGGGCAAATTGTGCCTAACAAATTTGGTGGCCTTCTAAGCTGGGGTTCTGCACATGGGTTGGGGCAATCCCAGGCACAACTCCAGGCTGGGTGGAGAATGGATTGAGCAGCTGAGGAGCAGGGTTTTGGGGGTGTTGATTGATAGAAGGCTTAACATGTGATGACAATCTGCGCTTGCAGCTCAGAAGGCCAACCATGTCCTGGGCTGTATCAAAACCAGTGTGACCAGTAGGTCGAGGGAGGGGATTCTGCTCTCATGAGACCCCACCTGGAGTACTGCAACCAGCTCTGGGGTCCCCAGTACAAGAAAGATGCTGAGTTGTTGAGGCGAGTCCAGAGGAGGACATGAAGATGATCCGAGGGCTGGAGCACCTCTGCCATGAGGACACGCTGAGAGGGTTGGGCTTGTTCAGCCTGGAGAAGAGAAGGCTCTGGGGAGACCTTACGGCAGCCTTCGGTACCTACAGGGGCTACAGGAAAGCTGGGGAGGGACTGTTTCCAAGGACAGGCAGTGACAGGACAAGGGGCAATGGCCTTTAGCTGAGTGATGGGAGATGGAAATGAGATATTTGGAAGAAATCCTTCCATGTGAGGGTGGGGAGGCTCTGGCACAGGGTGCCCAGAGAGGCTGTGGCTGCCCCTGGCCCCCTGGCAGTGTTCAACGCCGGGTTGGATCAGCTTTGGGTAACCTGAGCTGGTGGAGGATGTCCCTGCCCATGGCAGAGGGGATAGGAATTAGCTGATCTTTGAGGTCCTTTCCAACCCTAACCATTCTATCATTTAACAATGGTTTTTAACCTTACAGGAATCTCTGGTGCTGTTTTTAGTTACGCTGCGTGTTCTCATTTTCTCAGGTTTCACTGTCCTGACAGGGAGCCCTCTCTGGATTATGATGTGATTCTTCCTCTAGGTGATGATATCCAGCTGTCTGTGGCAGAATATCGAAATAAATTATATGAGGTACTCTCAACCTATCTTCCAAAACTCTAATTACCCATGTAACCTGCTATTGTTGCACACACTTAATGAATTCTGTTACCTCACACCTAGAGCTGGCTCTTAGAGATCTCTTCACTCACCCCCCCTTCTCGAGACCACTTGATCTATTCACCAACTACTTCGACTTACCATTGTTAGCAATTGCACACTCAGTTGCACACCTGTGCTCTCTTCAGTTGCTGGCACCATGGACACACAAGCTCTCTGACCTGTGATCTGCCTCCAGTTGCTGGCACTCACACCTGCATGCACAGATGCTCAGACAGAACAGACTCCCTCTTTTTCAGGAGAGAAGGAAATTTAAGATAGAGCAAACTGCATTGATCAGATGCAGGGCATATCAGACAACATTACTGACCAGCCAGCTGTTTACACATGACTGCTTTTATACCTCTTACTCCCTATTGCCCATACTCAGTCCTCCCCTAAACTCCTCTGTCTTCCTGCTTTCCTACCCTAAATATCCTATAACAAATCCTGTGTGATCCAAAATAGCTTTCCCCTGCATCCCATAATGTGTCCAACCACTAGGCAGGAACCTGCACCCTCCCCCCAGCCCATCCCCTGCCACCCTCTAGTCCAAAAGGTAATCCAGAGAAATCCTGGTGACTCCCTTTGCTGAGTTTCATGCCTGGACAGTGGTGCTGGTGGCTTTGCTGCCATCAGCTGCTGCTCTCCCAACCTGTGCTGGGAGAGGCCCAGGGTACTCTTGGCAGAGTATTCTTTGGGTTCCCCATCCTGCCATGGTCCTTCTGAGCTCTGCTGTGAGCAAGTGAACGCTCTGACAAGGAAATATGAGAAGCAGTAAAAGTGGAAGTGAATCCAGCCTTCAGGATGAGAAACTGGGTTTGGCTTAGTTTTGGAGGTTGTTGTTTTCTCTTTCTACAATGAAAGAAATTATGGAAGTGTCATGTTATGAGGCAAAGGAACTGGAAGATGGTGAGAAAAGCAGGAGTTGGAATTTAAACATAGTAAAATGGGCATTGGAAAGAATGATGGTGGGAAGACAAAATTAAAAAGGAACCTTAGAGATCAGAAAATCCAAGAATAAGACTGATAAAGGTTTCCACCTTTCCAGAGAGAGGAAAAGTAATATTGCGTCTATTAGCAGGAATTGAAGAAAAAAATTTAATTTTAAAAGCTAACCTACTTAAATTTCTTTAAAAGTCTTTAATAGAAGGAAATTAAACTGTACTGTGATAGAGTGTTAGGTATCATGAGCAGATGAATTTGTAAAGTGAATGCTGAGCACAAGTAGAAAAAATATTCTAAATGTCAATAGATTGGTCACAGATAATCCAGGTTCCAGGCTAAGAAATGAGTAGTTTTAAATAATCTCACTGACAGGGTGTAAAATATGGGATGGCTGTGATTACAGGAATTTGAGAGCAGATTATCTGCAGCAAGACCCAAAACCTTGGCAAAGACTCTGTCGCTAAATAATAGCATGTAATTATCAACTGACTGGAATGAATGTTGCTTTGACTGTTAAAAAACGAGCTTTGCAAAGAAAGGGATGCTAAGAAACAACATAGTGTTAACCTTTGGAGCATATAGATTCTGTCTTTTTCAAGGCTAATGCCCATCTGGTGGTGTTCTTCCTCAGGATATATTGAAATTGCCTGTTCACATCGTCCTTTCATGCTGTTTTTTTCCACTGAGAATATTATTTCTATCTTCTACCCAACCCTAAATTAATTTTAAAGTTATGTTTGTTACCTGTCCTGTGAAACAAATTGCAGTTATTTGTGTGTCTTTGGTTTTGTTTTGTTCCTCTGCTCTGCTGTGTAGCTGTGTTAAGCCTAACCAACTTCTCCTTTCTGCAGATGATCCTTGGAAAGAAATTTAAAAGCCACCCAAAGGAGCCAGGGCAGAGAGAAAACATCCAACTCAGTCAGTCTGAATCCAGGCCGCTGCTTCCAAACCCCTGTTCCATGACTTTACCTACCAGGAAAGGACAGAGAGAACCAACACTGCCTCTTCTGAAAACTTCACATGTGCATGCTGGAACTGCAGCTGGTGTCCAGCCAGAAGTGTCCAGCCAGAATGAAGATTTAGCCAGAAATCTATGTCAGAGATCCAAGATCAATGTGGTGTACAATCCCATAACACACACTGCTGTTCAAAGTAGGTACTACCCTCCTATGCTGGGGTGTAATTCACCATGAGGCATTGTTACAGGGATGAGAAAAGAAGAGATTGAATGGCGAAAAATAATAAGGGGAGTTACATGTGTGGGATGAAAAGGACATAGGAACAACACTGCTGAAGGAGTTTTGAGTGTGACATTCTCTTTTGCTCTTTCCAGCCTCTGTCGTGACCATGTGTCCTGTCTATTTTCTCTTTGCTTCACTACAGCTGTTATCTTTTCCCACACCCTTGTGAACTGGTTTTATTTGCTACTACATTCTAATTTTATTCTGAATACTTTTTGTTCTCTGTGTGAGATGAAGTGAGGTGATGGGGTTGACTCAAGTTTTTATGTTCTGTCTCTGCTTCGGTTAGTGTGTTCTGGGTCCTCATGATTCTCCTACTTCCTCTCATTTCTCTTCTGCAGGCAATGCAAATTCTGGTGCTGCAATCAGGAACTGTTGTGCACCACTTTCCCAACAGGCCAGAGTCTCCAACAATGGGAAACTGGGGAGACAAATCACATGGGCAAACGCAAATGCTCGGCTGCCTCCTGCAAGTGGACAGTACCTTTGCAATGTGAGTAGCAGTCCTACCAAAAAAACCACCAAACCCAAAACAAAACCCCGTAACTTTTCACAGACCAAAATTATATAGACACAAAATACCTTATTTTGCAACTTTGTAATGATATTATTAAACACAAACATATTTATCTGTGACTAAACTAATACATTTTTATCAATTAAAGTTATTTATGACAGAGACAAACACTGCAGTTTCATTGCTTGAATATAATGTCAGTCAAATGGTACCAGTAACCTGTTTGTTAAGGCAGCTGGGCTTGTACAGAATATGTTCCCTTTAGCAGAGAGATCAGGAGTGTGCTAATGGAAGATTTTCTGTTAGTAGGGGAAATAATTAGGCGTTACTTGCCTCTGGTATGGGGTAGATTCATACAGGGACTTGCATATTGAATTCTTCAGTGTTGCAATGCCTACAATTCACATTTTGTCTGCTGATGAACTTTGCAACCCTGTGTCAAGTTCTGTGTGTGAGGCAGAATGTTGAGAGGAAGACCATCTGTAGAAATCACCAGGAAATGCCAAGGGCACAGATTGAAACCTTACATCTTTGGTGTATGTAATGCTGTTCTGCAGCTAGTCTGGGTTTATAAAGATCAACTTTATCCTGGAGTTCGAAGCCTAACCCCATTCTTTCAAAAAACCCTAGCATCTGTGATTGGAGCAGCAAGAGTATTTTGGTGCCTATAGGCATTTGCAGGAGTTGTGTGAGTGACTGTTGAATTTAAGTAGAGGAATTAGGTACTTCAGAGAACTGAAGTAATGCAGACCTTTTATAAATCTAGGTGCCTGTCTCATTTGCAGTATTTTTTTCAGAAAGATTAATTGTAATGGATCATATATGTCACCTAACTGTAATCAAAAGTAAAAATATCTCTGCAGTTTCTCTGCCTCTAATTCTTTTTCCATCTTGAGTCTTTAATGCAGTGTCTTTTGAGATGTGCTAAGACTTTTTTTTCCACTGCCCTTTTTGTAGAGGACAGGCCAATTTTGAACTGCATTCTACTTGCATTTTTATGACTTCAGACAAGTGAGGATATGAACACTATTTCAGATTATCACGTTGTTCAGATTTTCAGCAGCACTAAAGACTCCCTCTGAGAATCACAGATCAGATGATCTTGTGTTACTGTCAGTGACGACTTGTCCTGTCCAAAGTGTGTAGGTAGCAAATTCTCTTTCAACCAAATTGAGACTGTTAGATATTTGAAACTTAGCTGGAGAATTCACACTACTTCTGGAGTCAACCTAGTGGACTGTTGTTGCTGAACAGTGAAGGCTTCAGTCCTGTCCCCTCTGCTCCTCCTTCTTCCCTCTTCTTGACCATGCTTCCTTGTAAAAGTTCTTATCCTCACCTGCTTCTTAAATGACCACCTTGCCCCTTTTTCCTGACCTAGCTATCTGCTGACTGGCTCAAGGAGAGTCTAGCCAACACAGGGGAATCAGAGGAAGCTTACAGCACAGGAAGAATGTGGAAGGAGGCACCACAGATGACCTTTTATGAAACACTAAGGATTGACTTGTTTGTGAAGGGACTTTCCCACATCCCCACCAAAAAATACTTGAGAGTCTGTGTGCTGGAGTGTATTGGGTCTGGCTGAGACCTCATAGTGCTGTGTTTTATATTGAACCTGGCAAGGTGCTGACACACAGCCACGTTTTGGCTGCCACTGAGCAGTACTGGCCGAGCATCAAGGCTGTCTCTCCCAGTATTCTCCTCCTCTCACCAGTAGGCTGGGGGTGGGCAGGATCTTTGGAGGGAACATCTTAGCCATCACAGCCAGAGCAGCTGACCCAAACTGGCCAAAGGGATATTCCATACCATATGACATCTGCTTGGCAATAAAAGAGCTGAGAGAAGGGAGGAGGAAGTGGGAGTATTCATTATTGTCGTTTGCCTTCCAAAGCATCTGCTGCATGTACTGAAGCCCTGCTTCCCAGGAAGTGGCCAGCCATCACCTGCTGATGGGAAGTAGAGAACAGAATCAATCTTTTGGGTTTTCTTCTTTGCTTCCACATGCAGCCTCTTTCTTTTCTTATTTTTTGTCTTTCTTTTTCAGGTGGGTTTTTTCCCCCCTTTAAATTGTCTTTATCTTGACCCATGTGGTTGTGTGTTTTTCCATCTCATTTTTCTCCTCTCTCTGAAGTCTGGACTTCAGCAAAGCCTTTTTGACACCATTTCTCACAGCATTCTGCTTGAGAAACTGGCTACCACTGGCCTGGACAGACGCAGCCTCTGCTGGGTTAAAACTGGCTGGATGGCTGGGCCCAAAGGGGGGTGGTGAACGGAGCCCAATCCAGCTGGAGGCTGGTCACGAGTGGAGTCCCCCAGGGCTCAGTCCTGGGGCCAGTTCTGTTCAATGTCTTTATCAAAGGCCTGGATGAAGGGATCAAATGTTAAGCTGCAGGTACTGCTAAAAGTGAAGCTTGTTCCTACTGGGTCTCTTACTGTTGTGACTGATAATATATATGAATACCTGCTGAAAGGAGACATAGTTGTCATTAACTTTGAAGCATGTCCACAGGCACCCTCTCAGCTGCTGTACTTTGGAATTCCATTCAAAATGTTTTGAGAGTGAGAAGAGGAACTATTTATCCCACAAGTGTGGAAGCATTTATTCCACAACATGAGTTTGTGGAGATTGCTGCATGTGCAGATGTACATATGCATTTTGAAGAATCTTTAGGTAATTGTGACCAACTTTCTGTTCCTGGAAGAGCATAACAGGGAGAAGGTAACCAACGATCTGTCTTTTGTACATTTATTTAAAGCATTCAGTGCTGTTGAAAACTACACACTAGGCAAACAGGCCTTGGGCCTTTTACTCCAGTGTGGGATTAGTTTGTTGTATACTTACTCCAGTGGCACTATCTTGTTCTCGATACACCCATTCTTAAGCCTTTCTCCCTCACACCATTCTCATCATCCTGTTCTTGATCTGACCAAGCAGTCTGGTGTGTTTATTATTCATGCAGCCTTCATGATCTGGCCTGCTTCTCAGCTGAGGCAAAATCTGTGTTCCATACTTGTATTTGAGAGAGCTGATGATATCTCACGAACTTGACTTTTCTTTCCCACACAGAATCCAAAAAACACTCAGTCTCCCAGCAAAGACGTTCGTCCCTTTCTCAAGTCCAGTAAAAAGATGTTCCAGGTTACTGCAAACATGGGAGCTGCTGGCGATCCAAAGGCATCGATGGGCAGTTACTCCCAGGCCTATGGAACCATATGTAAATCTGCACTGCAGAATCTTCCAATATCCAAGTCCTCCCAACAAAATGACTCGTGAATATGAAGTGTTGTAAGCAGGTGAAACGTGTCATCTCATCAGTCCCCTAACTGAGCCAGTAATGGCAACTGAGAGCAAAATACAACAGGCATTTGACAGTTATCCCAGTGGAAGAGAAGCGCTTTATTCATCACAAAAAACAGTCTACTACTTTCCTCTGGACAAACGAACAGGAAGAAGAATCTAATCCCATTGCCTTCCAGTCTTACCAGACAAGAGCAGAGCACTATTTGCTGCCGTACCATGAGAATAATGAATACTGCCTGTTCATACTGATGGTTTGCCGTTTTCTGTAATTTTATATAATAAATTCAATATCCTGAGACTTAAATGTATTTAGACATACCCAGACTATTTAGGGCCTTTAGAAATATTCGGGGCCATGTGAACCTCATGAAGTGCAAGGTCCTGCGCATGGGCCAGGGTGATCCCTGGTACCAGTACAGGCTGGGGAAGGAAGAGATTGAGAGCAGCCCTGAGGAGAAGGGTTACTTGGGGTTACTGGTGGTGAAAAATCGGATGTGAGCTGGCAGTGTGGGCTTGCACCCCAGAGAGCCAACCGTGTGCTGGGCTACATCAAAAGAAGCGTGGCCAGAATATGAAGGGAGGTGATTCTCCCCCCTTTGCTCTTGTGAAGCATCATCTGGGGTACTGTGTCCAGGTCTGGGATCCCCAGCACACTGTAGACATGGACTGGTTAGGGCAGGTCCAGAGGAAGGCCAAGAAAATGGTCTGGGGGCTGGTGTACCTCTCCTGTGAAGACAGGCTGAGAGAGCTGGGGTTGTTCAGCCTGGAGAGGGCTACAGAGCGACCTTACCATGGCCTTTCAGTACTTAAAGGGAACTTATGGGCCAGACAGAGAGGGACTTTTTGCCGAGGCCTGTAGTGCCAGAACAAGGGGCAATGGTTTTAAACCATTTAAAAGAGGATAGCTTTAGACTGGACACAAGGAAGAAACTTTTTATGATGAGGATGGTGACGGTGGGTCGAGCTGTCCAGAGAAGTTGTGGATGCCCCATCCACACTGGAAGTGTTCAGGGTCAGGTTCGATGTGAGTGAAAGATGTCCCTGCCAAAAGCATGCAGGTTGGACTAGAGAACCCCTGAAGGTCCCTTTCAACCCATGGTATGATTCTGTGATTATCAGTTTCCAGAGCACTGCCAAAATGCAGATTTTTTGTTTTGAGAAGAATTGGTAATGAACAGTTCTCTGAGGACCAAGACTAAACTCTTCACAGATAATCTTGAAGCCCTTCATTTTGTTTTCCACTAATTTCTATGCCGCTTCTGGGGTAAATTAATATACTCTTCTAGGGTAAATGAGCATATTTGGAGCTTATTTTCATAGCATTTTAAATACAGGTGGGTTCTGATACAGCATTTAATAGCTTACATACCATATAATATTCTAAATATTCTAATAATAAATACTCTATATTGCACTACAGAGAATCTTTGTCTTTCAGTCAGTATTTGTTGTGTGTGAAAGGGGGAAAAATACTAGGGTGTCTTGTCCAATGAACAATATGGTATTTTTTCCTTCCAGAAAGCAGTGTTCCAAGAGACACTATTGTTGAAGCATCACAAAGTTGTTAGCATGCTACAGCAGGACTACAGTAAAGATTAAAACTATAGTCCTGTTTTAATGCTGATTTTTCACATACTCTCCTCATTAACTTGAAGTTCGTGTAAGAAGTCTCTGTCCCTGAAATTTTACTTTACCTTTGATAAATGATACTCTTTGATAAGTGTTACTCCAGAACACTGGGAGTACAGTTACAGAGGGGCTTCAAGCACTGAATTCCAACATGTGAGCACCACTGCCACTGATGGTATACCCATTTTATCTTCTAGTGTCTAAACACCAAGGGCTTGTTAAGTAAAAAAAAATAGCACGTTCACTTCTGGTACCAAGTGTGGTCATTTAAGTCTGGCAACACTAGGGAGCTGGGAATGTGGCTCACAGTGAGTCCTGGTTTAGCCTGGTATATTCATGAAGTAGGCATTTCCTGTCTATCTCAGGTACAGGTACACACAGGAAATGTCAGGGGGAACAGATTGTGTAGGCAGTGCTCTGTGCTCTTGTGAGTCTAAGATGCCATTTCTGATGTGTGGAACAAGGAGCCTGTTGCTTAACTCACGGCCACGACTCACGCTGAAGGCCTAGCACCTAGGAATGTGATGAGACAAGGCAACATCCTCTGTGAGCCAGGATTCAGACTGTGAGGTGCCTGGCTGTAACACTAACTTCTTTTTTTCTTAAAATGGCTTTTTCAGTACCAAGTGAATGAGTTATTCTGCAGTATTTGTATACGCCTATAAAGTCTGGTAATCAACATATCACTGGAAGAGATTGATTATTCTACTTCTGGCCAGGCACATACTTTTACAGAGAAAGCACCATGCTGAGCAAAATAAAAGCCTAAAAAATCTAAACAAATACAGCAAAATTCTAAACTGTTAATGTAATCTGTGCCTGCAGAAATAATTCTATTCCTCACTTGCCTGTTACAGAACGGTGCTGGAGCAGGTGGGTTTGAGAGAGGCTGGGGAGGCATGGAACGATGAGAGGAAGGCAGGCAGAATAGGGCTAGCACATGTGTAACGGGGTATGTATCTCCTCTCTAGAGTAAAATAATCTCTACCTGTTATCACCTGGCAGCGAACTGTATTGATCATTACAGTTCATTTTGGAACCTACCAATAACTGGATCTGATTCATTACTAGGAGCAGACAAAGTAAGTGTATGTACAGCATTTGTTTATGAGTTTGTACACACGTAGCAGATGATGGGTTGTATCTGAAATGGGGTACATTTACACAATATGGAATAAGCATAAGAAATCTACTTCAGCTTTGTTCCCAATTTTGAACACTTCTTCCCTCTGTTCTTTTTTTTTCTTTCTTTTTTCCTCTCTCAATTACTGCTAGGTTTACCTCTTCATGATAAAATGATAATTCCTCTTGATTTTTGCAGGTTTTTGCCACCATCTGTATTAATTTGGAAACCAGCTTAGTATTTTTTCAGATCAGACTGCACATTCATTTCCCAAGGTTTTCAACAGACAGTAAAATAATCATTAATTGTTGCAGATGTGTAAATTATATAAACCCTGCTAAATTATATAAAGCCTCCTACCATGGGAGTAGGCATCCCCCCCCCAAAAAAGCTAGTTTTAAAGACCCTACTAAAGCTCTCTTCAGGAACCAATCCAGCCTCTTGCCTCTGCCTGTCAGCCATATACCTGAACTGGTTTGCTGATCTTGCAGTCACAAGTGGGTAATCATGAGACACAAGCTAATGGGAATGGACCATTCAGAAGCCTAATTCCCTGAGAGAGCATTCTCCTCTGTCATCTCTTGGGACTACAGCACAAGGATCAGGAGACAAAAGAAGTAATCCGAATTTGGCAGTCCTCCTGGATGCCAGACAGAGGCCAAGCTGGTGGAAAAAATACAGCCAAGTAACTAAACGTTATGTACAGTGTTTTCTTGATAGCCTCATCTCTGCCTTCTGTCCTGCCAGACACTCTAACACAACAGCATGAACCAACAGGCTAATCTGGAGTGTTTCAAAGCTGCATGGTTAAGCTTGGTACCAAATTGCTACAAGAACGTTACAGGAGATAAGCCACTTCTGATCTTGAAAATTCCTGCAGCCTTATTCCTTCCATTGTTACGAGTCACTTCTTTCCTTGTCTTCATGGGAAGGATGTGTTTACTAATGGATGTCTCCTACTCTCCACAACTGCCTAATGAAGTGGAGATATATTGTCAAGGAATCACAGAATCACCAGGTTGGAAAAGACCTTTAAGATCACCAAGTCCAACCAATCCCATCCTAACCTAAACCATATCCCTAAGTACCTCATCTGCCCTTTTTTTAAATACAGCCAGGGATGGTGACTCAACTACTTGGCTCAGACAGCATTTTAGATGCTTAATGAAACTCCCAATTCAGCTGAAAAGGAGCCCTAAACGCAGGTCTTGCTAGATTACTAGCATGCCAATTTCCTTTTCTGTGACCTTTCAGCATAACCCCTACAGCAATACTGCCCTACAGAAGGAAACAAAACAGAACCAAGATGCTTAGAATATCGTAACTACAGAAGCTGAGCTGTGCTCTGCTACACAAGACATCACCATAGATAAGGGTGAAAAGTTGTTTGCAGGCTTTCCCCCCCCGCAAACGATGACGCCCATATCTGATTTGTTATTAGATACAAAGAAAAGGTTATCAAAGGTACAGACCTGTACCTAAGGAACAATTCTTTTTTAAAAGCCTTTTTCCAGTTAGTGTATATCCACATGCGTGTGTGTGTATCTGTATTTTTCCTTCCTGGCCTGAAATCAAGCATGGAAGTACCTATTTTCTTTCCTTCTGAACGTGGAATTTCTTTGTCTGCTGAAAATATTCCCTGAGCATAACATAAAGAGACTCTTACTTTATTTCTTTGGTTTAAGCATCTTGGCAATTTAATCATTTCATTTGAAACATACTGTGATAAAGTTGCCTGATACCACATGACTTTATTGAAAGTATGAAGAGTATGAAGCCTATGGTGCTTATAGCCATCATAAACAGGTTACTTCCTCATTTTCCTTTGACAGTCAGTGCTTATATGGAATTAAATAGTATTTCTACCATCACTTTTTGGTCTTGAAGGTCCCCAGGATTTTTGGCATGAATTTTCCCATCTTCTTGTCTTTGGCATCGGTGTCGTACTCCTCTTCGCTCTGACTGGCGTGTTCGTCCTTCTTGCAGAACACCTCAAACCGACTGTAGACTCGCTTCTCCTTCCTCATGTTCTCCATTTTTTTCAGGAGGGTATCTCTGTCCTCCGATGGTTGCCGCTGGAGATTTCGTTTCTGGCTCCCAAAACTCTCTGACCTGTGTATGTTACAGCTTTTCTCCTTCTCACCCTTCCTTTCCAAGCTTGTGGTTGACTTGGAAAGATCAGGGTTGCTGGTGGATGGGAGTTGCTTGGCCAGTTCAGCTCTGTTCTTCTGACTGTTTGCAGAGATTTGTTCCAGAATCACCTTGGTGTCGTCACGGAGGTTGCTGCTGTACAGGATGTTAGCTGTGGATGAAGGGAATCTCCCCTGTGTTGGCTGGCTGCTTTTGGGAGGAAGTGGTGTTGCAAATTTATGGGTCTTTTCTTCCTCCATCATTTCCTGACAGTCGCCTATGGAAGATCGTTTGAGAACCACAGCCTGCTTGTCAGATTTGCCACTCTCAGAAGTGGGTTCCTCCTCCAATTTCTTGTCACCTTTTGGGTTCAAAAGCTGCTTCAGCCGTAGTGACCCTTTTCTTAAAAATTCCATTGGATTTTGCTCTTGTTTTGAACAGTCTTCCTCAGATTTATTGAGAGAGCTGTCAGATCCTTGACTTCTAGATAAGTTTTCAAGAACTGATGTGGTACTTGTCCTAATCTGGGGTTTCTTAAGTTCTGTACTGACTAATTTCTGAGTGTCTTCTTTGAATGTCACCCTTTCCTTCTTCTCTGGAAGAGTCAATTTCTGAGTGTCTCCTACAAATATGAGACTCTCTTTCTCTGGAAGAGCAGGTTTACTCTCTATGGGGTAAAACCGAGATGATAATTTGTCCATCTTAGTGCTCATATGTGCCAGGGCATCTTTACTCAATGTGTCAACAAGCTGGGGGCTCGATGAGGGCATTCCAAATGGTCTGTCAGCCTCTCCATGCATTTTATATGTACTGCAGGAGTCTTTGGATTCTAGTACCCTGCTCTCCAGAATCTTGTACTGCACGGATTTGGTACATTTCTTCTCTGTGTTCTGTGATTCTTCCTGCAGGTAACTGGAAACAGCTTTGGTATGAGTGACTGTAGAGCGCTCTGGGTCTTTGCCCACAGCTTTGTACTTCTCTAAAAGTTCTGCCACTTTAGATGAGGCAGCTGTCTTAATAGTTTCATTGTCTTTTGTCAACTCACTGGACATCTGCTCTTTTTGGATCATCTGAACCTTTTCTATTGTAGTGTTAGGCTGATCTAATTTGGCAGCACTGAAAATCAGAGAGGACCTGAGTCTCGAGCTCCTCTGGATCAAAGGATTTATCCTGGTCCTAAAGGCATCTTGTTTTGTTATAGGGGTTTCTTCACCTACTCTGTCAGGATCTGCAAATTCTTTGGCACTTTCAATTCCCAGTGACTTGCTATTAAAAGACATAGGGGATTTGAATGCTGGGATGAGGTCAGTGGGATGCTTTGTGAGGGGATCCCCAATAACATCATTATATGCCTCTGATTCCATAGGCATTGGTAGACCTTCTTCTGGTTCAGACTGGTATGCACTAAGGTATGAAGAAATCCTCCAGTTACGTAAACCTGTTCTATTTTCCTGTGTGCTCTTGTCTTCATCTTGGTCCTCATCTTTGTCTTGTAAGAACAGGCGTTGTTCCAGGCTTTGTTTCTGTATAGGAGAAGTCTGGCAAATAAATTTCTGTCCTATATTCTGCCTTCTTAACATCATCCCCATCGGGCCATTGCCTGCAGCATTCAGCTGATCAGAGCTGTGTCTCACTTCCCTGGAAGAATTTGAAGGCACGTAATCCAGCCTTAAGGGGAAACCCTCCTGTGGAAAATTGGATTCAAGTTCAGGGTATCTGGGTCCGTCTCCATAGTCTTCCAGTTCATTGAACCCTGGCCTACCACCTCGGATTCTATCAAAGAACCCCTGAGGTCTGCCAGAAAGATGGGGATGTTCGAACTGGTACTGGTAGAACTGATCTTTCTGAAAATGACTAGACTGGATTTTGAATTCATCCATGTTGTTCATGAACATCTGCCTGGCATACTGCTTAGAAGAAGCAAAATTCTCAAATGTTCCCTCTGCAAAACTGTGTCTCTTAAAAGCATCCAACTCCAACTGCTTGGAACGGAGAAACCCTCTGACAGGATCCATCTGGGAATTCTCCATTTCCACCTTTTTATACATCCTCATGGCCGACCCCTCCACAGTGTGGCGCAGCAGGTCGTCCCGCCTGAAGTTCGACAGGAAGTACCTGTCTGGATCCATTCTGTCCATAAAGGAGGGGAAGAGATTGTCATCCCTCTGGAACATCAGGGGTGCTTTTTTTGGAAAGAAAGGCATGTTATTGCCAAAAGGAGTCATGGCAAATGTGTTCTCTGCCTTTGCCAAGACATTGGCTGGAGGAACAAGAGGTTCTGACTGTGCAAACAAAATTCTAAATTCTTCGTCGAAGCTGGCCACCAGCTCTCCCTGGAAGATGTGGGCAATACTTCTGTGGATCTTCTCAAAAGACCACATGAAACTACAAAGAGAAACAGAAGTAATGATAAAGTATTAGCATCGAGTTACTTGACTGTACCACTTTACAGCACTTGCTTGCCTGAAGAAATGTCTCTGATCCTATTTACTGCCCAGGCAGCCAGTCATTACACACTGTTGTTCCCAAGCCCCACAGTGATGAACTGATTTGGCATCACATCTTTGCAAAGAATTTTATAAGGCAATAAACTACTTCTGTTCTAAAAAAGCCAGTTTAGTAACAACAGCAAGAGAGCAAGCTGATGATAATCCTTATAGGAAGCAGATGTTCCTGCAATTACTTTTGGTTGTAATTGGGTTTTACAACTAAAGTGCTGTGCCCATCTTTAAAAAAAGGATCACCTAGGGAGCTACAGCAAGTCAGCTCTACCTCAGACTGAAGAAACATTGTGGAAGAAATCTTCCTGGAAGCCATTTCCAGGCACAGGAATAACAGAAAGACAACTGGGATCAGACAGCAGGGATTTACCAAGGGCAAACCCAATTCCATTGCATTCCACAAACAGAAGTCTGGCTGCACGACAAGAGGACAGCAGGCAAGGAGGGTTCTCTGGCCTTTATCAGGAGTTTCCACATGGCCTTTACATAAGTATCTCTGTAGCCAAGCTGGGACACTGCAGGCTGAATGTGTGTGCCCACAGGAAACAGGGAAGTGTTTGGGCTGTCAGGCTTCAAGAGTGGTGGTCAGTGATTTGAAGTCTGACTGGGGGACAGTTATAAGTGCTGTTCCTTGGGGAAACAGTCCTTAACACTGTCATTAATGGCCTGAACAACAGGACAGTGTGCACTCTGGGCCAGCTTGCAGGTGACACCAGAATAGGGAGATGGTGCAGTCGATGTGGCAGTCAGGGGGATCTCAACAGGCTGGGGACATGTGCTGACAGGAACCTCATGAAATCCAGCAGAGACAAATGCAGAGTCTTGCACCTGGGAGGGAACAACCCCATCACCAATATGGGCTGAGGATGACTGACTACCAGCATAAGAAAGACTTGTGTTTGCCTTCCTATATGATGCTATTTGAGGGAGCTTTTGAGGCTGCAGGGCAGGAAATAGTGGCACACTGGAGTGGATTTTGATTATGACCAAGGATGTAAGATATAGTTTGGTCTAACGAAAGAAAATGGGATACAGTAACACATGCCCCCTTGACTGGCTATGCTCAAGAATAACAGGGGTATAGTATAGTTATTAATAATAAAGACAATAAAGGTAATTCTGTAGAAGTAACCTGCTCTTGAAACGTAAAGGCCTCTCTGGTGTCTTTAACTATTCTGCTTTGGAGGGAGTTGTGGGATTGCAGTTGGTCAGTGAGAGCCAGTGAGGAGCCCAGAGGCAGTGGGCACAAGCTGGAACACAAGTTCTGTCTGAATGCAAGGAAGCAACATGCTTGTGCTGGGAAATGTCGACGTGCTGGAACAGGTTACCCAGGGACCACGTGGAGATGCTAACGAAATACCCGAGCACAGGCCTGGGCAGCTGGCTATGGGCTGCCCTGCCTGAGCAAGGGGGTTGGACCAGCTGACTGCCAGAGGTCCCTTTCAACCTCAACCACTCTGTGATTCTGTGCAGGAGGAGGAAGACATTCAGCATTATGGAGTCTGCCTTCCCACGCCAAGCTTTCCTTCCCTGGAAATGGCTAGACACCTGCCTGCCAACGGGAAGCAGTGAATGGATTCCTTATTTTGATTTGCTTGCATGTGCAGGTTTGCTTTAGCTACTAGACTGTCTTTACCTCAGCCCATGAGTTTTCTCATGTCTGCCCTTCAGATTCTTTCCCACCTCCTGCTGGGAGTAGTGAACAAACATCTGTGTGAGGCTTAGCTGCCTACTGGGATTAACCCACAACAACTTGTAATTACTGTATCATTTTTACAGATCATTTACACGGGTGTTGTGTGGGTTCAGGTGCCTGGGCTTGAGGGCTTGTTTAATTGGTGCATGTACCTGAGTTGCAAAATGGTGCATTTTTCCTGAAAGCTGCTGTTCAGTAGCCGTCACTGAGACAAACTCCTGTCACTGATGCTCATTTGGAAGTGCTGACACACTGCTTTACCAGTTAACCAGTCTTGTTCTCTCTGAAACGGGGACACGTACCAACGCAGAGCTGCTCACCTGTAGTTGCCACTCAGCACCACCATGCAGTCCACCAAGAGGAACTTCTCCTTCACGTGGCCTTTGAAGGACATCCCTGTGCGGCAGTAGTAGGTTGGGCCAGAAACTGTCCTCACCCTTAGGAACTGCAAACCAGACAAGGCACTGACTCAGTTGGAAGTCGTTACTTCCCTCCCCCTGCCCATCCTGCTTCCCCTTGCTCTTTTAACTTCCACCCTGCCACTACTTTTATACTTCAGCGCCAGGGATTCTGCCTGCATACACAATGGAGAGATACAGCCTTTTGTCAGTGTGTTCTCAGCCTTCAGCCCTATACTGTTGTGCCAGCTCTCCTAGATTTCTTCATACTTGATCTTTCACGAGGCTCTGGCCCATTTTCCCCTTTCTCAGGTTCTTATTGCCATAACAGCCCTCTGTGTCCCAGGACAGATCTCTGGGTGTGAATTAGGGCAGGGGAGGTCTTTGCTCACCTCCACATAGTTCAGGTTGACTCTGCATTTAGCAGCTGTATCAAGGAAGAGCTGAGAGTTCATTTCATCCAGCAAGATATACACAGGCACTCTGCGAGCAGCAGCATCCAGCACCTCAAACAGCAGGTCCACATCAGTGAAAATGTCCATCACGATGGCTACCACCTAGGAAAAGAATGCAAGAAAGGTATCAGTGATCTGTGCCTGCTTATGTCCCAAATGACTGTGTTCCCCAGCACCTCACATTCCAATCCATGTCAGCGTCCCTTTCAAACAGGAGCCTTCCCATGTAAAGGCTCATTGAGGGCCCCAGAACTGGGAGCAGCACTGCCATCTAAGGTGCGTATTCTGTACATGAAGAGGTGAGGGAAACATCACTGCCATTGAGCATTCCCTCATTAATCCAAAGATAGCAGGTATTTTCCATTATTCTATGGATTTTCTGAATCATAGAATCATGATTCATTAAATTACTATGATTTGAATCATAGAATGATGATTTTGAACCACACTGGAAGGTTGTATTGAGCTGCTTGGACACTACCTACTCACCCCTTCCAACACATTCATGACATTTGTAGGCAGCTTCATGACCAAGGCTCATCAAGCCACTATACAACTGCATCTATACACTCATAATATGGGAAGTAGCTTCAAGGCTCTAACATAGAAACTCAGAATGGTTTGGGTTGGAAGGAACCTCAAAGGGCATCTAGTTCCGATTCCCCTGCCATGTGCAGGGCACCCTCCCTGAGCCCCAGGTTACCCAAAGCCCATCCAACCCGGCGTTGAACACTGCCAGGGGGCCAGGGGCAGCCACAGCCTCTCTGGGCACCCTGTGCCAGGGCCTCCCCACCCTCACATGGAAGAGTTTCTTCCAAATATCTCATTTCCATCTCCCATCACTCAGCTAAAGGCCATTGCCCCTTGTCCTGTCACTACCTGTCCTTGGAAACAGTCCCTCCCCAGCTTTCCTGTAGCCCCTGTAGGTAGCAAAGGCTGCTGTAAGGTCTCCCCAGAGCCTTCTCTTCTCCAGGCTGAACAAGCCCAACCCTCTCAGCCTGTCCTCATGGCAGAGGTGCTCCAGCCCTCGGATCATCTTCATGTCCTCCTCTGGACTCACCTCAACAACTCAGCATCTTTCTTGTACTGGGGACCCCAGAGCTGGTTGCAGTATTTCAGGTGGGGTCTCATGACAGCAGAGGGGCAGAATCACCTCCGTTGACCTACTGGCCACACTGGTTTTGACACAGCCCAGGACATGGCTGGCTGCCTGAGCTGCAAGCGCAGATTGCCAGCTCATGCTGAGCTTTACATCAGTAACACCCCCAAGTCCTGCTCCTCAGGGCTGCTCAATCCATTCTGCACCCAGCCTGGAGACCCATGTGCAGGACCTTGCACTTGGCCTTGCTGAACTCCATGCAGTTCGCATGGGCCCAGCTCTCCAGCCTGTCAGGGTCTCTCTGGATGACATCCCTCCCCCCAGCATGTTAACTGCACCACAGAGCTTGCTGTCACTGGCAGACATGCTGAGGCTGCTGCTCTCAATCCCACTGTCCGTGCCACTGACAAAGGTATTAAATAGTGCCAGTCCCAGTACCCCGGGGAATGCCACTTGGACACTGAGCCACAGACAAGTCTTTGAGCACAAATGTGCTGCCAATTCCTTATCCTCCGAGTCGTTCATCTGTCAAATCCATGTCTCTGCAATACAGAGACTGGGATATCATGCAGAACAGTGTCAAATGCTTTGCTCAAGTCCAGGTATATGGCATCTGGATAACAAGAAGTCCTCTTTTGTTCTGGAGGAACAATCACCTCCTGTCAACAATCACCTCCTTGTCTTCCAGGTGCCTGAGCATAGCTTCCAGGAGGATCTGATCCATGATCTTGCCAAGCACATTGGTGAGACCGACTGCAGTTCCCCACCCTTTTCTCCCTTTTCCCCTTTTCTCCCTGTCCTCCCCAATTCTTATTTTATTACTGTTTATGAATACATGATGGAAGGGTGTAAGGAAGATGCAGCCAAACTCTTCTCAGCATTACCCAATGAAAGGACAAATCCCAAGACACAAATTAAAATGCAGTAAATGATACTTAAACATAAGAAAATCTTTGTTTACAGTAACTGTGTTTGAATGGTGGAACAGATTGCCCAGCAAGTTTGTGGAGTCTCCATTCTTGGAGATACTCAAGGACAATTCTTAAGTAATTTTCTCTAATCCTCTCTGAGCAGGGGAACTGCTTGTCTACAGAGGTCTCTTTCAACCTCAAGTATTGGGTTATTCTGTGAACTCTTTCTAAATTTCAGCACGGCCTTACACTTTTCCATGAGACCAGAGAGCAGAGGCTAGCTTTGATGCCGTATTTTTATAATCATTCTTTTCCTCTGTCAGGTCCTAGGGGCAAAGCTAAGGGAATCAGCAGAGGACCCGATGCATTCTGATCCCTCTTTGACACACATAATTTTACCTCTGCTCTAGCTGGCCTCTTCATTTTCTCACCTGTTGAGCTGCTCGAATCATTCTGCGAGCCTCCTCCTTAATGCTGGGATTGTCCGGGGGTGGTGGCTGCACGAGGGTTGTCACCTCTGTTCCCCTGAACCCAAATACCATTGGCCAGCCCAGGTCAAGCTCAGGAACAGCAAGGTCTGAGTTCATGGGCCAGTAAGTCCCAGAGGATCCATCCATGTCATTGTCACCGGCCGGCTCTGTGGTGCCTTCCTGGTTGGCATACTGCGGTTTCTGGAGATTCTGTATGATATGCTCCACCTCCGAGTCGCAAAGAAAATCAGGGGCTGCTTCCTCTGCCAGAAAGCGTTGGTAATTTTCTTTGCCCTCTTCAGTAAGCACATCCAGAGCTAAGCGGTAATACTCCTTGTAATGGGGGGGGAGATAGTTAGGGTCAAGGGGATTGTCCCCCTGTGAGGAGCTTTGAGATCGACGAGCCATGAGGGGAGGGAGAGCTGCAAGAAAAGAATAATCAACAGTGAGACCAGTTTCACTCCAGCGACAGACACATCCAGCCTCGTAACTGGTGAGAGTTGGGGCTTCATGATGGCAAAACCAAAAGGGAAGAGGTAACAAGGCACACAGAGTAATGTTGGAGAAAGTTCATTCCAAATGGATGGGGAGCCGTAAATTAGGCACAGGCAGTAACCACTTAAGAATTACTTTAACACAGTTAAGTGCTTTTGAGCAAAATAAAGAACAAACCAAACTGGGCAGCACTGTCATGAACAAGAACGATGTATCCTACAGAATGCTGAACTTTCTTCGCCAGGCTGCCAAGTGCTAAGCTTAATTTTGCCTTTTGTTTCAAAGCTACTCATTTTTCACCTCTCTAAAGAACAATGCTGCTGGTTATTAGCTGAACTCCATTAAAACTTATTCCCAAATGCTACAAAAATTATTTACCATGTGCAATACAGCACTAAACCAAAAAGCATATGTATTTATACAAATGCAGCCTCTGAATCCTTGTAAAGTCAGTGTTATAATCACCTCAGCATATGAGTAGAAGCAGGGTATAAGTGGAATGCGGGCATGTACAAGGGTGTCCTGCTGTTGTGACATTGCCAGAAGTCAGAGTAGTCTTCATGAGATCCAGGAAGAAATAAAAAACAAGGGACGTGATGCTTTTTCAGTCTCTTGATGTTAGAAAAAGTCTGAGCTGAAAGAGCTCATGTTCAGGATTTGACAATTCCCTGTAGGAAACTTATTATTTGAGACTAAAGACAAATTTGATTTTAACAAATTTTTGAAGAAAAGCTTGTCCTACCACAAATACAACTCAATAAATACTATCCTACTGATCTACAGAGAACTCCAGAGCACTCTGGCTTTTGACTGTCAATTAATGCTAATGCTCTAACATACTCTTCCTGGCCCCCCAGCACTGATATGCCAACAGAGGCTTCCTCTTAATCAAAAAGGAGCGTGCCTGTCACTGACCACTCAGGCAAGGCCGCATGAATAGGAAGCGTGAGTATAGGGGCTGAAAGTGGCTGCTATTGCCATTACCACCCAACACTTGTGCTCCCAAAACGGGCAGGGTTGCCACGGATGTGGGAGGACGGAAAACAAGACTTCAGGCCCACACTATCACTCTCTGTAATAGCTGTAAGTACAAAGCCAGAATACATTCAAGATGAAGCCTAAGTGGATTTTTCTTACCTGACTACCTGCACAGCACAGATCAGCACTGTATATTCCTGCCTCAAACTCCCACGAGCTACTCCTGCTTCAAACTGTAACGCCTGCTAGAGCTGCGTGACACAACAGCTCTAAGGACCTGTGGTAGTTAACAGATCGTGAACAAGCAGGTAAAGTACCAGTGAAGCACAATGATCCTCGGGGGCTTCTCTAAGCTGCTGGCCCCATGGAGAATCACGGAGCGTCAGGAGCTGGAAGGGACCTGGGAAGCTCATGCAGTCCCAGCCCTGCCAGAGCAGCATCCCCCAGACTGCATCCCACAGGAACGCGTCCAGGCGGGTGTGAATGTCTCCGGAGAAGGAGACTCCCCAGCCTCTCTGCGCAGCCTGTCCCAGCGCTCCGGCACCCCCGCAGGGAAGGAGTTTCTCCTTGTATTGACGTGGAACCCCCTCTGCTCCAGCTCAGCAAACACGGAGCGGGAGGGGCTGTCCTGCTGGGACAGACGGACGGTCCCGGGAGCGTCCCCGCTCGCGGGGCACCCGCGCTGCTCCGGTGCTGCGGGCCCGAGCGGAGCCTCTNCACCGCTCGGCCTCGACCGCTTCCCACCCGCGGCCGTGCTGGAGCCTTCGGCCCCTGCAGAACCAGCGGAGGTCACCGCTGCCGCGGGAGGCAGCGCCCAGGCAGCGCCCAGGCAGCGCCCAGGCAGCCCGGCGCGCCCGGGGCAGGCGGGCGGGTCTCCAGCCGCCACCTCTGCAAACAGGTCCCGGAGCCCGCAGCAAACTCCGAACTGGATCGCACCGGGCGCCGGAGCAACGACCGGCCCGGCTGACTCGTCAGGCTGCCAATCTGCAGCGTCACCCTGCTTGGCTGCAAGGAGAGAACCAGGGAGGGAGATGCGGAGCCTTCCCCGAAGTTCGTGCTGAGAAAGCACCTCAAGTCCCACTTGGAACGAGCCTCCCGCCTGCTGAGCCTGCCATTCCTGTGTGTGCCCGGGCAAGGTTCTGCTCATTAAGCCTCCTGGCTTCCTTCAGGTGCTTTGCATTTCTTCCAAAACAGACGCACAAATCTGAGAGCTGTGAAATACAACCCGTAAATCATGTCTCTGCCACCACAGGTAACTTGTGACTCGCAAAAATAAAAGGACAAGTCCCTAACAAATAGCCACGATAAATTTAAGGGTAGCTACAGTGTGTTGGACCATTGTCCTGTGTGCAAGGAAAAGGCAGGAAAGCTGAAAAAAAAAGCACTGTTTTCTCCCAAGAAGAACCTCGATTAGCCTGAGCCTGCGAGGAAATCCTACAGCTTGCTCCCTTTCAAAGCACGGCTCTCACGGGCTTTGGGTCCCCTGAATAGATCCTCCTTTACAGTTCAGAATAAAGTCCAGGAAGATTGTGGAGATTTCATACTTCAGCCTGGGTTGTGTGCGGACAGCGGCAGCGGTAACGCTGAGTGGGCAACCTGCTATGCGTGCACAGACGAACCCTACGGTGTGTCGCACAAGTTCCGTGCCCCCAGGTAGCCCCAGGGCAGCAGCACGAGCACCACACAGAAGCTCAGGGTGTATGTGTGTCACAGCTGCACGTACGCGTAAGCAAGAGCAGTTCCCACCATCTCCGCACACTGCGCTCGCTCACTGGACATGCTCTGCAGTCTATAGAGTCCCTGAAGGAAGTAGATCACCTCTGGTTTGAAACAGCTTACACCATACCTCATCAGGATCCTACCTGAAAAAAACAAAATACTCTGTGACTTCTAAGAGAAAAATAACTTGCTGAAAAGGATTCCAGAGAGCGAATGACAGTCTGGAGAAGTATCTGGAATCCAGGAAGATATGGTCCTGTCTGCCCTTGTGATGCATCTGCTGGTGTGTCTGCACCTTATGTTTGTGCAAGATGGGAAGCTGATGGTCTACTGATCCAGACTTAGAGTCTGCAGAATAAACAGTTTCAAGAATGACTGCCTGTGTCTACATCTGTAAGAAAAGATTACCGATGTCTCTGGATACAAGTGAGAGCAGAATAGGTTGAAGTCTCTGCATGTAAGGAAAAAAAGCTTGAGCAGATCAAGAGGTGCTTCATCCCTCTGCTCATCTCTGTGGCCTCCTCTGGACTTGTCCCAAGAGCTCCATGTCCTGAAGGAGGTGATTCTACCTCTCTACACTGCTCTTGTCAGCTCCCATCTGGAGCACTGCATCCAATTCGGGTCCTCCATACAAGAAAGACGTGGACCTTAGAGCAGGTCCAACAGAGGGACATCAAAGTGGTCTGAAGGCTGGAACACCTTTGCTATGAATAAAGGCTGAGTTGGGCTTGCTCAGGCTGGAGAAGGGAAGGTGTGGGGATACCTTCCAATACTTAACTAATAATTTAACTAATCTGATATCCTTCTACGATAAGGTCACTCATCTAATGGATGAAGGGAAGGCGGTGCATGAAGTTTTTCTGGATTTATGTAAGGCTTATGATCTTGTCCCTGACAACATCCTTCTGGACCAGTTGCCCAACTGTGAGATAAGCAGGTACCTGGTGTGCTGGATGTGGAACTGGCTGGCACAGCTGCAGGCACAGGGTAGTAGTGAATGGGGCTACATTTGGTTGATGACCAGTCACCAGCAGTGTTCAGGGATTGATTCCAGGGCCAGTTCTGTTCCATATTTTTCTCAGCCATCTGGATGCAGGAGTTGAATGTGCCATCAGCAAATAACACCAGAATGGGAGGTGCTCTTGACTCTCCTGAGGAACACGGGCCTTGCAGAGGGATCTGAGTCGGCCGGAGCACTGGGCCAGTGTCAGTGTAATGGAATTTAACAAGCACAAATGCTGCCCCCTGCACTGGGACAGAGGGACTCTGGGCAGAGTAGAAAGTGGGAGAGGAGAGGCTGGACTGGTCCCCCTGCAGAAAGGGGTCTGGGGGTGCTGGCTGGCAGCAGGCTCAGCAGGAGTCAGCAGTGTGCCTGAGGGCAAATCGCACCCCGGGCTGCATCAAGCAGTATGAGCAGCTGGCCAAGGGTGGGCACTGTCCTGCTGGATTAGCCTTGGTGTGGCCTCACCACGAATACCATGGGCAGTGCTGGGCCCACAGTTTCAGGCAGCTGTGAAGGTCCTTGAATGTGTCCTGAGAAGGGCAACCCAGCTGGTGAAGGGCTGGGAGGCAGGTCCTGTGAGGAGCAGCTGAGGGCTCGGGGTTTGTCTAGTCCAGAGAAAGTCTGGAAAAAAGGGGGCTGAGGGGTGACCTCGATGCTCTTTGCAGCTTCCTGAGGAGGGGACATGGAGAGGGAGGTGCTGAGCTTACAGCAGCCTTCCAGTCCCTGAAAGGTGCCTATAAGAAAGCTGGGCAAGAACTGTTCCCAAGGGCATGGAGCGATAGGACGAGGGGTGATGGCTTTAAACTCAAAAGGGGCAGATTTAGGCTGGATATTACGAAAAGGTTCTTCAATATGAGGGTGGTGGATCACTGGCACAGGTTGGCCAGAGAGGTGGTGGAGGCCTCATCCCTGGAGACACTCAGGGTCAGGCTTGATGGGGCTCTGAGCGACCTGTTCTAGTGATGATGTCAGCGGGGTTGGACTAGATGACCTTTAAAGATCCCTTCCAGCCCAAAACATTCTAGGATTCTTGAGCTCTTCTCCCAGGGATCCAGGGACAGGATGTGTGGGAACGATTCAAAGCTGCATCAGCAGAGGTTGAGATTGGTCATTAGGAAGCATTTCTTTACTGAGAGGATGGACAAACACTGCAACAGGCTTCCTGGAGAGGTGGTCAATGCCCCAAGCCTGTTATCTTCTGGTCAGCGCTGAAGTGGTCAGGTAATTGGACTTAATGGCTGTTGTACATCACTTCCAACTGAAATATCCTATCCTATCCTATCCCATCCCATTCATTTCTAATGGGAGCTTATGAGAGAGACTTTTTACTAAGGCCTATAGTGACAAGACAAGGGGAAACAGGATTAAACTGAAAGAAGGTGGGTTTAGACTGGGCATAAGGAAGAAATTTTATACAATTAGGGTAGTGGTACACTGCACCAAGGTTCCCAGGGAAGTTGTGGATGTCCCATCACTGGAAGAGTTCAAGGACAGTTTGGATGGGGCTTTGATCTAGTGGAAGCAGTTCCTGCTCATGACAGGGGCTTGGAACTAGATGATCTTTGAAGGGCCCTTCCAACACAATCCATTCTATGATCCTGTGATTCCATTAATTGTCTGGCATGCTTTAATTCCCTTATTTGCAACAAGAACTACACTAGGTTGATGAATTCTCAGCTTGCCTGCAGAATGATGGGGTTTATACACAGACATAAAATTGATATGAATTGTTTGCATGTCACCATTTGTAAGGTCTAAAAAGTATGGGTAATTTCATACCTCAGGAACTGGCACTAGCATAATCCCCATAATCTTCCTCCAGCTTCTCATGTGCTACTACCTACAATAAACATACCCCACGCTTTGCATGGCAAGAGATGCACAACATGTTTGATACTCTTCCAGTCATCTTTCAAACTACTGTCCTGTCAATCTAAGCAGAAGGGAAGAAGTTAACTGGAACCTCGAATGTTATTATCTTGCATCACTATGGTAAGTGTGAGCTGACCTCAGGTCAATGAATAAATGAAACTTCTCAAAAGTGATCTAGTTTGCTCCTGGGCAGACACTCTGTTAGGAATGCTAATTCACTAGAGAAGCAGAGCTTTTGGATCCCATGCACCTGAAGTCTTTGCAGTACACTCCTGCAACTGTCCATGTGGTGAAACTAATCTAGATTCTGCCTTTAGTTCATGTTTTTGTGTTTGTTGGTTGGGGGAGGGGGGTGTTGCTAACTTACAACTCCTGGGAATAGCTGTCTGCAACTGGCAGAACTCTTGAGGTGCTCGTTCAACCTTGGTGGTGTTAAACCACAAGTCACAAGGCTGTGTCTCTAGGTCTAGGTCAAATAATCCACTATTTAATGAGTAATTACCCTAGAAATTAGCTGAAAATTATAATGTACTATTTATGGCTCATATTTGTTTGCCATAGTGAGGTTTCTAAGATTGATTTTTTTTAAATTACTGTCTCTTTACGTCTATGATAACTAGCTTTGATTCATTCAAAATGTCTGAGTTATCACAGTGCAATGCTGGATTGTGCATTCTCCTGGCCCCACCCTTAAGGATGTATAAACATTGATAAGATACCCCTCAGCCTTCTCTTTTCCAGACTAAAAAGTCCCAAGTCCCTCAGCCTCACTTCGTAAGAGAGATGTTCTAGTCCTCTCAGCATCTTCACAGTTCTTTTCTGTAACCTCTCCAGTAGCTCCCTGTCCTTCCTGACCTGCAGAGCCCCAAACTGCAAACAATATTCCACATATATTCATAGGATCATAGAATGTGTTGGGTTGGAAGGGACCTTTAAGGGTCATCTAGCCCAACCCCTTGCAATAGGCAGGGTCATCTTCACCAGAGCAGGTTGCTCAGAGCTCCATCAAGCCTGACCTTGAATGTCTCCAGGGAATATGGGGCATCCACCACCTCCCTGGGCAACCTGTGCCAGTGTCTCACCACCCTCATATTGAAGATTTTTTTCCTAATAACCAACCTAGGAAAAAATGACTCTGTCTATGTATTACCAACAACAATGGTAATACATTGATGCCTTGTTATTGTTTGACTCTAGAACTGTGCATTCTGTTTCTTTTGTAGGGCATTCAGGACGTACAATGCCAGGAGGCACACCTCAGTATGTACTTCCTCATTCTCTCTTAAACTTTTGTCAGTTGTCATGTGTGAGGCCTGGAAGAGCAAAATGAAGGAAACACTTGGCAGAAGCAGAAAAATTTGGGCAGGGGATCTGTGAAATGCATAGCTCATGTGGGCTCTTACTTCCTTGGAACTAACTGCCGAAGGCTCTCATTAGACAGCAATTATTTGCTTTTATGCCTTTGTGCCTTTAACAGGAATTTTCTTAACACCTTGTCAGATTTCCTCAAGTAGAGTTAGAGAATATTAAAATCAGAGTATCATGATAGAATCGTACAATGGTTTGGGTTGGAAAGGACCTCAAAGATCAGCTAATTCCTATCCCCTCTGCCATGGGCAGGGACATCCTCCACCAGCCCAGGTTACCCAAAGCCCATCCAACCCGGCGTTGAACACTGCCAGGGGGCCAGGGGCAGCCACAGCCTCTCTGGGCACCCTGTGCCAGGGCCTCCCCACCCTCACATGGAAGAATTTCTTCCAAATATCTCATTTCCATCTCCCATCACTCAGCTAAAGGCCATTGCCCCTTGTCCTGTCACTGCCTGTCCTTGGAAACAGTCCCTCCCCAGCTTTCCTGTAGCCCCTGTAGGTACCAAAGGCTGCCGTAAGGTCTCCCCAGAGCCTTCTCTTCTCCAGGCTGAACAAACCCAACCCTCTCAGCCTGTCCTCATGGCAGAGGTGCTCCAGCCCTCAGATGATCATCTTCATGGCGTCCTCTGGACTCGCCTCAACAACTCAGCATCTTTCTTGTACTGGGGACCCCAGAGCTGGTTGCAGTACTCCAGGTGGGGTCTCATGAGAGTGGAGGGGCAGAATTCCCTCTCTCGACTTTCTGGTCACACTGCTGGGGATACAGCTCAGGACACAGTTGGCTTTCTGGGCTGGAAGTGCACATTACACATTGCTGGCCCATGCTGAGCTTTACATCAATCAGCACCCCCAAGCCCTGCTCCTCAGGGCTGCTCAACCCACTCTCCACCCAGCCTGAAGTGCTTGGGATTGCCTCAACCCACATGCAGGACCTTACACTTGGCCATGCTGAACTCCACGCAGTTCACACGGGCCCAGCTCTCCAGCCTGTCAGAGTCCTTTCCCTCCAGCATAACTGTGTAGCGACCAGCAGAGAGCAACACGCAATTCGATATGAATTTGAGGTGAAGCCATTTATTAGGTGAAATCACACAGATTATATACCTTTTTTACTGCAAACGTAGCAAGCTGAAAAACTGCTAATTGGTTACACACACTGTTCACACCGTATTGATTGGTTAGTAATTATAACGAGTTCTGATAATCCTATCTTATAGCAAAATATTGTTAGTTTACCTTTAATACCTAAAAGCATCCACACACCTGCTGGTTTTGACCATCTTATTATGGTTGGTTCTTAACATGTTCCATTACTCCCAAATACCTTCCCATAACTGCTTCTTGGTTTAGGGCAGCCTGTACCCCTATCAACAAGGCCGCTGTGTTTTGAGAATGTGATTATTAGGATCCTCTCTGCATGAGTAACTTCTCCTTTCTCATGGGAACAGAAGAACACTGTCAGGGCCTAAATCTTGGGAGAAGAGAGCTAGGCTGCTAGCAGGCCTGCTGTCTTCCCCGACATAACTGCACCTTGTTGTCAGCAATATGCTCTCCTTCCTTTTACATGTCAAGTACCAAAAAAAAGTAAGACCCTAAAGACCCTTAGTAGAAAATGTCCAGAGCCATAAAACCTACAGTGCACTACCAGAAGGGAACAGGAAAGCACACCAGCAATGTCCTTCACACCTTCAGTAGCTGCCACTTTATCAGGTAAAGCATCCCAGGAAGACTACTGCCCCTGCATTGTACAAGAAAGCAAAGGATTCCTATTAAACCCTGCCAGTATGTCCTGGGAAAAAAAATCATGTTTTAAACTTGATTTTATGAGCTGAACACACCAATATGGGACTGGAGAAGTTCTTTCAGACTACAAAGCATACTGGCACATGCCAGTACTTCCCTGCTGTCCAGTCTCTGTTGCTTTAGAGGAATATGAAAGAAAACTTCCCGATGCCAAAGCAAGGTGAAAAATTCCAACTTCTTCCCAGCACCTAGCCTTTAAGCCTTGGGTTAATTAAATATAAATCAAGTGTATGCAAACTATAACCAAGGGGAGAATTTCAGGTGTCTACACACAGGTGTTTAACGTCCCTCGGGATGCCCTAAGGTGTCTTGCCTGCCCTCCAGCTGCTAGTCGAGGTGTAAGGATTGTGCCACATCTCTGTGGTTTAGATACCCTAAGGTACCTACAATGACACTAAACACCTAAGTTTTGGAACAAGGATTGCTCCTCAAGGGTCATATTCATTAATTAAATACAGGTGTATAGCAAGCAAGATAATTGCCCTCTGCCCCTCTTTACAGGGGAGCTGGAGAGGGCCTTCTTACAAGGACATGTAGTCATAGGACAAGGGGTAAGGGTTTTACACTGAAAGAAGGTAGAGCTAGGTATGACATAAGGAAGAAATTCTTGCCTGTGAGGGAGGGAAGGCCCTGGCAGAGGGTGCCCTGAGAAAGTGTGGCTGCCTCTGGATCCCTGGCAGGGTTTAGGGCCGCACTGGACGGGGCTTTGGGCAACCTGGTCTAGTGGAGGATGTCTCTCCCCATGGCAGGGAGGTTGGAACTGGATGCTCTTTAAGCTCCCTTCTAACCAAGGACATTCTGTGGTTCTATGACAGTTGATGGAGAGTAAGTGAATAAAATCAAAGAAGTATGGGATGAGGTTAATTTTCTAATACAGATGCTTAGATTTGGCCGAGTCTTCTCTTAAGCTTTCTCCCAGATCATTAACAAATCAGTCTTCCAAAGCTTTGGTGCTCTGTCTTCAATTGTTTTAACTCCAAGATTACCTTTATCCAGTCATACAATTCATTAAACCAAGATCCAGCTTGAAACTTTCAATAATTTATACAAGAACCTGCCTAGGAGATGGGTGGTTCCAGAGTTTCAGTCTTTAAATGGCTAATAAAGCAACTGAAGCAGGTTTTTACTTTTGCAGTTGTACTTTCACAGGTAACTTCTTCAGAAGGACAGGTCAGTCCAACCAACTTCAAGCACCTTCACTGCAGAACATCTCCATGAATGGCTGATGTCCATACGTCCTGGTTTTCGTCTGGGACAGAGTTAATTTTCATGAGAAGCTGAGAAGGGACACAGCCAGGACAGCTGGGATATTCAGTACCATATAAAGTCCTACTCAGTATATAAGGGGTAGGGGCTGGCTGGGGAGGAGGAATCACTGCTTGAGGACTAGCTGGGCATCTGGTTCTCAGCAGCAAGTAAATTGCATTGTCTGTCACCTGCTTTGTGTAATATTTTATTAGTATTGTAGTTATTTTCCTCTTCCTTTGTTGTCCTACTGTCCTAGTAAACTGTCCTTGTCCCAACACACAAGTTTTGCCTTTTTCTTACAATTCTCTTCCCCATCCCATGGGGAGGAGGAGGGTGGATTAAGCGAGCAGCCCTGTGGTACTTAGTTGCCAGCTGGGGCTAAACACCACCATTCTACTATTACCAACCACCAAAAGCTACTCAATACAGTGAAGTGAGTAATTGTCTCACACTAAAAGAGACACCCACATCAAGGCTGATGAAACCTGCCATTACTGTACATTCTGTGAGGCATCAAGTTGTCCTAATAGTTCTTTTGTACTCCATCTGAGATCCATGTTACAATGCAGCCAGCACAGCAGAACACAGTATTACAATGGCTCTCTTACCAATGCTGCATTTGAGACAGAACTGTCAAGCTACTCCTGCTTGTACATCTGTGGATGTGCCTTCAGCTTGCTGGCTACTCTGATATCCATTAGTTTTCACAATGGTTGTTGGGGTACAGTTTCCTTTTTGTAGGTATGAAATGGATTCTGAGGTGGTAGGTGTAATAACTAACTGTGATGCACCAGTTTATCAGGTGATCCAAGGTGCTCTGCATACCTGCCCTACATTCTAGTTTTATTGACTTTCCCAATAATCAGGTACCTAAAAGCTTTATCACAAGTGGTTTTACTACGCTGACCAAAGGTTAAAGAGAAAAAATATCACTGGTAAGCATCTTTTGAAACAAAATTTAGTATTTTAAAGAGCTTATTTTAACTGCCTGTTGCTTACTGTGTATTGCAATTGCTCTTTAAAAGATTAAGAGTACATAAAGGAGTACTATTAAATCATCTGATGTAATATTGCAAAACTGTATTAGCACTGAATATTGCAAGTCAGTGAATATCACCTGCATATTACAACTCAGCATTTCACTCTCCCTTTCTACATGTACCTGTTGTCAGCTCGGTCAAAGGAAGATGAAAAGCCTTAAATATATTTATCCAGTTGTGCAATGAAGAAAACGACTTCCTGATTCCTTCAGAAAAGTCCTACAATATAAGACTTGATTTACCATTGCTATTTTAACATCTAGCTGGAAAAGCCGTGGCCATGATTGGCATGCAGCACATAGTCCTACTCTACAAAAGCCTTGGCTGATAGAGAAAAGAAGAGTGGAGTAGACTAGAAAAGTGAGGATTCCAAGGTCAAAAAAAGAGCCAACATTTCAGCCTGAACAACCTAGTTGCTTGTACATGCAGGAGAGAGCACTCTTCCCAGGACCTACATTTAAATATATAGAATATATATTACGAAGGTTTAAAAAAACCCCAAAGAGTTGCTAGTCAACCATTTTCCTAGCAAGTTACTTCATTCATTCACTTTTATTGTGGTGAAAATGCATCTTATTTCACAAAGTAATCTTCAACTTCAGATTTAAATGTATTTGCACAATAGCAAAAATACCTAATACAATCACAGAATGATAGATTTGTCTTGGTTGGAAGGGATCTTTCAGATCATCAAGTCCAACCATCAACCTAACCTGCCAAAACCACCACTAAACCATGTCCCTAAGCAGTGCATCCACCCATCTTTTTAACACCTCCAGGGACAGCAACTCCACCACCCCCCTGAGCAGCCCATTCCAATGAAGAACTCTTCCCTAACATCCATTCTAAACCTACCCTGGCACAACTTGAGGCCATTTCCTCTTGTTCTATTGCTTCTCACGATGATAGGCCACTAACCTGTAATCAAATTACTGCAAAGTAAACTAAGTTTGCACAAACATATTGATCCACAGAATCATCATGGTTGGAAAAGACCTTCAAGATCATCAAGTCCCACTGTCAGCACTACACCATCGTAACTGCTAAACCATCTCCTGAAGCCCCACATCTACCTGTTTTTTGAACAGCTCCAGGGATGGTGATTCCACCACCTGCCTGGGCAGCCTGTGCCAATGCTTCATCACTCTTTTGGTGAAGAAATTTTTCCTAATATCCAATCTGAACCTCCCCTATCACAACTTGAACCAATTCCCTCTTGTCCTGTCATTCATTATTAGGAAGAACAGGCCAACACCCCCCTCACTATAACCTTTCAGGTAGCTGTAGAGCGCACTAAGGTCTCTCCTCAGCCTCATATTCTCCAGGCAGAGCAGCTCCAGCTCCTTCAGCCTCTCCTCATAAGACCTGTTCTCCAGACCTCTCATCAGCCTCTCCAGCATCTCGATATCCTTCCTGCACTGCGGTGCCCAAAACTGCACGCAGTACTCAAGGTGCAGCCTCACCAGGGCTGAGTACAGCTACCCACCACACATCTCCCTTGTCATGAATGAAAGACAAGTCACTTCAAAGTGAACTGCAATACCTTGCATTTCCCACAGGGTATTGTATAGTAAAGGTAGATACATACAGAGGGTTGCTATGAAATCGTTACCCTGTGATGACAGACCTGAGTATTTTTGTGTGCACCTACGTCCTCAATCTGAAATTGTCTTGAAAATAATGTAATTTGGTCAATGTTCTCTGTGTAGATTAGTGAGATGGCTTTTCCTCACTTAAATCCTGATGATATGGATTCCAATCCTTGAGAAGATGATCGTTTTTCCCAATCCCATTCCATGCAGTATACTGTACTCTTTATTTCTGTGTATCATTTTCTTTAATACTAAATGTTTGTAATGTAAAAGTCCCTTGGAAAGTTTTTGCATTTCACCTGCCATTTCCTCCTGTCTTTCTGGTTTCTCTAAATAAAGAGCACACGAATTCTCAAGTCTCTACAAGCTTCGGTCTCACTATGTCTGAACTGAACTGTGCCTCTTCACTGTATGTTTCTGGGAGAACATAACTCAGCTGTCCTGGACTGGATCAAAGCCTGGACACCCACCTCCAAAAGGGACTAAACACAGATGTGAAAACACACAGGGACAGGCCAAACCTTAGTGATGCTTCACCAGCTTCTCTAAGCTAATTTTAGCTACTTGAGGCTCAAGAACCTGCTGACCCACATACGCTTTAATGATTAAAGCTAACTTCAAAGGCTTCTGCTATCATAAACTCGCACAGTTTTCCTGAACCCATATAAAATTTCCGCATCTACAACAGCCAGAGGAAACGTAAAAAAATGTCAACAGCTCAGAAATACAGTCATGAACAGTCTCCTTTCGAATCTGCTGCTGGTACTTTGGGTGTTTGTGGTTGGGTTTGGGGTTTTTTTCCTTTGGACAGGAAAAAAACATCTATTTGCCCTCTATTGACCACTTTCATTTTATACATCTGCCAACTCTCCTGTCACTCATAACCTCTCTAGACAGAGAACCCTAAATCATTCAACTGTTTCTTACATGGAAACTGTTCTGTGCCTTTTATCCTCTATTCCCTGAATTTGTTTCACTTTGTATTATATTTTTTGAGATAGTGAGACTGGAGCTGCAAGATGAAATCTAAACTATTATTTACATGCTGATCTTTTCCTAATATGCCATTTGCTTTTTCACTGCTAAGGAGCGATGAGCATCCTGCTGATTTATAGAACAGGTTTACTATGCTTTGTGGGGTTTTTTTCTTTTAGTCCTGCTTTTGCTGAACTATCCCAGTGCCAACCGATTTTCCTGAATCCCAAGAAGGTACAGACAAATAGACTTGCTGGTTTGGTTGAATACAGAGTTAGAGATTCTGATGAAGAGCCATAATCCCATCGTACGAGATGAAGTACTAGCAATTAATAAATTGGTTCTTGCTGAAGATGGTCTCAAAATCTAGGCCCCATGAGACAGGATAAACAGATGAAAAATGAGCTGAGAGGTACAAAGAGGGCATGGGAGAGCCATCACAATGCCTAAAGGGCAGGTAGAGTAAGTGGCATCAGACAGTCAAGTCTGTTAAGGAACCATGTGCTTGGTCCGTGCGCTCCACGACGAAGAGCACATGGAGGAAGATGTAACATTTGCAAATTTTACAGGGATTCCAGACTAGCTTTCATTTATCATTTGGCACGTCATCACATCAGTTCCTATCTTCTCCATACAAGCCCTGTAGTACTTTGCATTTACTATTCTTCTGGTTTTGCAGTCACTCAGAATTGGTATTTCATGAAGCACTGATCCACAGCATCTTCTCCCCATGCCTTTCAGGAGACTGTTTTCACTACCTGGCATTTCATGCAGTTCTCCTAAGCAATTGTTTCATAAAACCATGTTCATAAATTTAGAAGTATCGGAAACACCAGTTGTGATCAGAACAATGAGTGAACCAAAACTGCAGTCTTTAGCTCCTTCCCAAGAAATCCTTCCCCTAAGTATAGCAGCTGTGACAGTGATAGGTACAGAGAAAGCTATAGTACAATCCAAGCATTCAGTACACTAGCTCTGTTTAGCATGTACAGTACACTTACATTTTAGCATGCTAATACGGGATATTTGTTGGGGATTTTTCAGGAGGAAGCTGAAGGAGAGAAGAAGGTAGGCTTTGTAGCTGTTTACGAGTAACTCCTCCCATGCTTAGGGGCGATGGGAAAGCATGAAGGAGCTTGTTGAAAACTTAACAAGTGCGAGATGAAGGCTGATATAATGGGCTGATAAGAGACAGGATTGAATCTCTCAGCAGAAAAGGTCTCCTCCACACTTCTGCTCGGGCTTTCCCAAAGGCACCGGGTTTGCTGCACCTCTTTGCAGGGAGTACTAATGCAGTCACTCCCCTCATCAGCCAAAAACACACTAGCAAGGGAGAAACATTAGGAGAGAAAAGAGCATGCAGCTATCTGTGTGCAATTATCAAGAGCTTGTTTTGAAGAGGGAGTCTCCCATGGAAGACACTGGTATAACTGGGAGTGACTTTACTAGCTTTGACACTTACCACAAGCATTTTGTGATCCACAAAGGCTGTCAGACCCTCTTAATATTGGAAAAAGTAAGCAGAGATGTAATTGTAGCCTACAACTATCTCTGCACAGAAAACACTTTCAACCTTAAGGAAATGTTTAACGTAGGCAGGGCAGGGGAAAGTAACTGACAGATGAAGCTAGATGTAAAAATTCTCCCCTTAGCTTTGGATTTAACACTGAGAGCACAAAATAGAGTAAGTATTTACCTGTTGCCTTGTGCATAATTTGCTGCCTATCTGTATGACGTTCCATTTCAATAGATTTTAACCACTGGGGTTTTTTTCTCTAAAAGAGTAGCATGGAATTCTAGTTTCAGCTATGCTGAGTGGATGGTCACCACAAAGCCGTACAGATTAAAAAAAAAAAAGGATCTACATTTTTCATCATTCTTTGTGTCAGCTGTGAATCAAGAGCGATGGGTTGTATTCACCCAGTCTAAGCTCAGTGTTTCCTCCCTCCTCTGCGGCTGCCTGATGTCAGCCCTGCTGATGTCTCAGCACCTCAGGCTGCCTCTATCTTCCTTCCCAACGCTGACTCCAGTGCTTGTTGTTACGTGTTTTGCCTGCACAGCAAGTTCCCAGACTGCCTCTCTCAGATGATCACTTCCCTGGCTGGACCTGCTTCTCTGCTTCAAGACACTCCCAAAAGTTGAGGCCTTCGTAGGCCTGTAAGAAGGAGCAGAAGGAACTGCCTCCGAGGAAGCAAGGCCTTCCCTAGCTAGAAAGGACTAGTAAAAGAGAGGATCTCTGCCCGAGACCCCGTGCTTATGTGGAAGTACAGGCACAATTTGCTGGGCTTAAACACCTTGTCTTTTCACTTCCCTGGATACCAGCAAGAAAAAGCAAGCAACATAGACAGAAGAATTCACTTTCGCCTGCTGGACTCACCTAACCTCTCTGTGTTCATGTCTGAAAGGCTTCCAAACCACAGTCCAGAAATCAATCCAAGCAATTTTGACAGTCAAAGAAGCAGCAAATGGCACATCCAAGAGAAAAATGTACACCAGCAATTTCCAAGGGGTGGTCCAGCAGGCTAAAGAGTGTGGGCCACAGCCGGCCCATGCACCATGTTTGATGACATCCCTTACAGTGGGCTGTGAACATTTTCCAGGTTTCCAAAATGTACAGAACTCAATTATTTAAAAAAAGAAAAATTGCCCTGATAAACCAGAAAGGACTATATGAAAACAGGTTGATAATATTCTGGAAGGGTCAGCTTTAGCAGCAGACAGTAATGTGTAAATAAAACTACGTGAGCAGCCATTGTGACAGTAAGACATGGAAAACGTTGCATTTGCTCTCAAGAAAATTTTACACTAGGTAAATGATTTGGGGAGGGACCTGTCTCCTGGAATATGGTTTAAGGTGTGTGTTTTATTTGATTCTGCATTGTGTGATGGAGGGACAGCTAATGCCTTCTAATCCTGCAGCAGCAGACTGGATAACCTGTATGAACAGTGACAGACACGCTCAGACTTTCCAGAAGGTACATCTTGTAGCTTTCTGTACTCAGGACTGGACTTCTGCTGAGAAAGAATCTCTCAGTGTAAGGCCTCTCACTTGCCAATCTCACAGTGAAGTGCCTCTAGCACTTTTAGTTTTCAGGTCCACCCCACCATTTCCTGGTTTAGCTGTAACACATTGCCATGGAAATTTTACAAGAGCTTTGCCAAAGGATACCTTCTTGTTACCTGCTCTTCTCATCAAGCAGGGCTCAGTCATGTTCCCAAGAACATCACAGTGAAATGTGGGTAGCAGTCTGAATTAGATTCTTTCTCAGCCGCAATTCTGTCTGCTAAGTCCTCACAGCAGTTATTTTTCCTCTTTCAATTTTCCTTTCTGTGTTCTTATTCACAGTGTTCTCTCAGATTTAGGCTGTAGGCTCAAAGCCTAGGTCACTGATGAAATTTTTGTTCAGACAATGAAAACATGGGATTTGTTACTCCTGTCACAGTGTCATGTATACAACTCGCAGGCCTTTTCCTCTGGTTGTCCGACAAGCCTCTACTGATCACCCTATGTTAAAGCATCTGAGTGAATGTGATCCCACTAACTACTGTAGATGGTCTTGTGTGGATCTCAGTCATCATTAAAAAAAAATTTTGTATGTCTGTCTGCTGAAGTCTAAAATCTTCACTTTATTTTATTAAGTCATGGTCATCCAATGAGAAATTGTTTAAATCAATTCACTGCTCTTACAACTTTATTTTCACATTACATACATTTGTTAGCTGATCCTACCAACTGGCATAACAAACTCTTTCTGTGTCTAAGTACTGAATGCTATAGACACGTGGCAGAGTAGAACTGGGAGTATGGTGAGCACCTCAGAACACCAACGGGACTCCCACTCACCTCTTGCTCATTAGTCAGCACAAGCAATCCCACAACATATTCCTTGCTGCAGAGCCAGGGAATTACCCAGACATTCAGAATGTCCAGGAGATCTTCCTACCAGCCAGAGGAAGGAAAAGTAGCAAAAAACTGCATGTCATAATTTTCCTTGTGGTTATTGAGTCAGCGTGGCAATCTTAACTGTCCTATGCAATGAAGGGTACAGAGTGGCACATGTAAATCCAACCTGTAGAGAGGCACCAGGGCAAAACCTGATGTTTACAGCTACTGAAAAATGAAACATGATCCTGCATGCAAAAGGGGCCTCTTCTAGAGAGCAAATTACATGAAGAGACAGAATCACTGAATCATTTAGGTTGGAAGAGACCGTTAGGACTGAGTTCCACTGTTAATCTAACTGCCAAGTCCACCACTAACCTATGTCCCTAAGCACCATGTCTGCAATAACAACACTTGTGCCAAGCTTACTCTCTTCAAAGAATCCCTTTCCTCGGATGTTTATTTACTAGATAGCAGGTATAAGGAAATCTAAACCGGAGATTTTAAAGAAAAGGTCTAGTGGTATAAGGTGTAATTTGAGAAAGAGAGCTGCACGTGGCCCTTGACTTTTACCTTCCCCCACATCCTGATTTTAGAAAAGCACCCATGAAACTCCACTTCCCCATTAGGGCTATAAAAATCCAGCCAACTTGAGCCTGATAAGCAGCCCAAAAGTGTTCCACTTAACCATAAAATACAAAAAAGTCCCATCTCTCAAGGTTTGGAGATGAACTTCAGTTGCTTGGAAAGCTGTGATTGCCTGAAAAATTATATATAGAACACAGGTGTTGTGTCCCCTCAGCTATGACACTGCTCTGGCACAATCAGTCTGTGGTATGTGATCTTTTTCACTTTCTCCTTTGACATGAAATTTTCCCTACAACCACAGAAAGACTTACTTTTTTTTCCCTCAGAATACTATTTCCACTGCCAGGTCACAGCAAACACACCTCTCAGTCCCTCAAATTCAACTCTTGGAGTTAGGCCAAAATGAAAGACATGTTCTCTCCCCAAACTGCAGCCCATCTGTGGCCCTGTAATAGGGTAAAGGCACACTATGTTTTTTCTGTCTGCTTGACTATTGATGAAAATACGTGTAGGCTGTGCAAAGTGATCCTGGCCACTGGTGTTCTGCACTGCTCTATCTGTCACCGCTCCATTTGGGGCTAGTTTGTTATCAGGCAGTTACCCATGTACATTTGGCCTCTATCACAGCTGAGTTTATTGCAACTTTCATGAATTAGATGTTTTCAGCAGAAGGACGCTATAGACAATTCTGTCCCTTTACAAATTCCTCCTCCCCCTCTAACTGCTTTAGATAAGAGAACCTGGGTCCCCCGGTCAGACAAAAGCCATAATTGACCTCTATTGACCTTAGTCAATTCAGAGTGACCGGAACATAAGACCTTCCCCTTCTGCTCTGCTCACACACAAAACCTGGTCTGTCAGGCTCACATCTGTGGAAAAAAATAGTGAGCGTATGCACATGTACCTGGGCACGCATGTGTCCACAGGCATCTGTCTGTGCTTGTGCATGTACGTGCACGAATGTCTGTGTCGCTCCTTGCAGGCCATGTCAGCAGACAGCTAACACACCCATGCGCATGAAGTCAAAGCAAGTAAAGGTTCAGTAGGCTTCAGGAGCTGCTTCTTGTCCCTCTGCCTCCTGCAGACCTTGTCCTTATCAGCGCCACCACCAGCAAAGTCCTCTTTGTCCCAATCTCTTGACCACACGTCCCTACAGCATTTCCTACTCAAGAAGGCCTGCTCAGGTACTGTCATGGGAAGCTGAGTCAGGCTGAGAGATCTCTTCCAAAAGACAAGGGTAAGTTTGGAAACAGCCACTCCTTGAAAGGAGATGGGACACAAGTTTGGTGAAGCGTCCACTAAGTAGTTTTGATCAGGCTACCTGATGACTGGCAGGTCTCTTCCCTCACCAGCCACCATGCCTGCCATCTGTGCTAGGACATTCTCCCTCCCCCTTGTCACTCCTCTCTCCTCCTAGGACTCTCTCCCATGGGGCCGTCATGGCGTGGCTGGGAGCTCTTGCTACTGGAGCCTTTCTGCATTGACGCAGCCGTGTCTCTGGCCCACAGAGGTCCCTGCCCCAGATCCCGAGTGCCCAGCCCTGCGCAGAGGAGCAGGACGGGACCTCCCCAGCCCTTGCCCGCCACCTCGCACGGCCATTCAGGTACCCCAGGAGGTGCCTGCACTTCTCCTACCTTCCCAGGTGAGCCAGGGCAGTGGTGGGTCGTGCTCTCCGCTCCCCTGGACGTGCCTGCAGCCTGATTCACGGGCACCTCCGAACCAGCAGACTCAAGCTCCTCCCAGGGCAGAGGGTGAGTAAGAGCGAGAGAAAGGCAAACTCTGGAGAGTTATTCCCTCCCCAGGATTGCAGGGGAGCCAGAGATAAGGGCTGCACATTCCTGAGCCGCAGGCGGCCTCTCCCTTCCCGTCTGCCCGGAGCCTGTCAGACCAGCTCGGGTCTGGCTGCTGAGCAGGCCTGGGAGCAGGCTCCGAGCTTGCAGCCAGGCACGGACCCGGGCCTCTGGTCGCAGACCCGGCCCGGCACACCTCAGCCCAGCAGCCACCTATGGAAGGGCGTTTGGGGCTCATCGGGCATTTCTCTGGGGTCCGTTTCAGGGAGACAGGGGTGTTCTGCGACAGCAGCTCCTGGGCAGTGGCACCGCGGCAGCAGGAGCGATCAGGGTGCAGGGCCCTGAACTCCCTCCTCCTCCGCAGCCCGCCGGTGAGCCTGCAGAGCGTGCCCGTGCTCCCGCATCTCCCTGGGGTGCTGTGCAGAGGGTATCTGAGGCCATACCCATAGCCCTCCCCGCCGAGTGCCATGCGAAGGGTGGCTGAGGCCGTACCGGTGGGCCTCTGCACCCCCGGAAAACTGCCAGCTGCACCCGGGCCTCACCGGGGCCGGGCAGGACGGGCCGCCTGGCAGGCAGTGCCGCCTCTCCTGGAGCCTGGGCCGGCTGCGGGCACAGGCGGAGAAGGGTTAAGCGAGATTCCCCGCAGCCCCGGGCGTGGCAGCTCCTGTTATTTCGCCTTTCATGTTCTATCTTATTCAGCCTGGCAACCGCCGGCTGCTGTGTGCCGGGCGGTGCCCGGGCGGCTGGGAGGGCGCGGCGGGAGGCGGCTCCGCGGGAGGCGGCGGTGACTCAGGCCTGGCAGCCCGGTTCTGGCGGGCCCGGGCACCGCAGCTGGCGGGGGCGGGGGCTGGGCCGACGCGCACGCCATGTTAGGGAGGCGGGGAGGGGAGCGGGGTGGCTCCGCAGCCCGCCGAGCCCGTGTCCGTGGGCGCTCGCAGAGCTCGTCCGAGCGGGGCCGGCAGCAGGAGGGCGCTCGGTGGCCGAGGGGCAGCGCCGCGGCCAAGCTGGGACACCCAGTAGCGTTCCCGTGCGTCCCGGGCCGTGTTCTACTCCGCAAGGCCGGGCAGCCCAGTGTGTAACTTAATGCTAGGGTGCCAAGAGGAGAGAGGATGCCCTCAGACTTTGGAGATAAGCGTGCTGGGACAGACTTAGGTTACCTGTTTGTGGTCTGCCTTTTCTACAGGAACTTCCTTAACCCAGTACGGAGGATGGAGAGCCCCAGCTGTGGACATAACTGGTCAATACTGGTTTTAATCAGCCTTCACCGTGTTGCCCTGGGCAGCATTTGCCACATGCTACTTAAGCACCGTGTTGAATGGAGTTACTAACTTCCTCGTAGGTGTCTCCATGCTGTTCATCAGTATCCTGCTGGAGTGAGTCACAAACATCAATTAACTTCTCAGCATTCAGCTGGGCTGTGATGGTGTGATTATCCCAATTTGGGAGGAAAGGAACTGGAGCAGGAATATTACATTTTAAATGCTCCACTCACTGTGAGTAATTAGTTCAAGGTTACAAGAATCAGTGCCTATTAGGGTCTCTGGCAGTTAGGGGTATTAGGATTGGAGATTGGATGGCCACCTATATACTTAAGAATCTTAATTCTGTAATTTTGGGGAGTTTTGTGATTTCAGCCTCAGGTACCTGCTTTCCACGAACACATTATTGTATGAGTAATGTCTCTTCTGCTTTGTTCTTTTCCTTTCCTCTCAGGTATAATTGTGTATGTCCTGGAATATTTTTGTTTGATAGGGCTTTTATGGTCTGGTCTTGTTTTTAATATGCAGGTTGCTACCTGTGTCAGAAAAGGCAAGATCAAAGAAGTGTGTTTTGAAATACAAGTAAGCATAAGCAAATTGAGACTCTGATAGACAAAGTGTTGTGCCATTGGGATGATTATGACAGTCTCTATCACAATTTAGAACATCAGATGATCTTCATTTATTCTGTGTGTATATAACCTAGAATTTGGGTGTTCATCCAAAGAGAAGCCAGTGCAAAGAATACTCGGTCAGTTTGATGTTCTTGTGGTTAACACACTACTAAGGAAATACCCTGCAGTATTCTGTAAAATTAAGGTCTGATTGTTTAATCCAAGTCATCATCCCGTGGGAGAGGATTGAATCCTTTAGGAGAAAGCACTAATCATTGTTGCTGTTATCTGAGACTATAGTTTAAGAAAGGAATACTTTTGTTTGGAAGGTTCTCTTGGGAGTCATCTCATCCAGCAGCACTACTCCACGCAGAGCTCATTAGATCTAGGTTATACAGTGCCTTGCTTGTTCACTTGGTTTTGGGGTTTTTTAGGACACAGATCCCACAGCCCCTGTTCCTGTGTTCAATAAACTCAGTGATTTTTTTTTTCCTAATATTTGACAATAGTTTTCTTTAAAGCTGCTTATGCCTGAGAGTCTGATCATATGTCTCTGCTCTGGTGAGACCCCCCTGCAGTATTGCATGCAGCTCTAGGGTCCCTGGTGCAAGATGCTGAGCTGTTGGAGTGAGTCCAGAGGACGCCATGAAGATGATCCGAGGGCTGGAGCACCTCTGCCATGAGGACAGGCTGAGAGGGCTGGGCTTGTTCAGCCTGGAGAAGAGAAGGCTCTGGGGAGACCTTACGGCAGCCTTTGGTACCTACAGGGGCTACAGGAAAGCTGGGGAGGGACTGTTTCCAAGGACTTATAATGATAGGCCAAGTGGTAATTGCAGGATGCTTTTTTTATTCTGAAGGTTGGTTCTGTTTATTTTTTTCCAAGTAATATTAGTTGTTTTAAAAGAATCTTCAGCCATTGCATTAATTTGTAAATTGTTTGTTGTTTTTTTTTTACTAATGATAATGTTCATATGCATTGTTATACTGGATTAGTTTTGTAATGCAGCTAGATAATTACTATTTGTAACTAATGTCTTTACCAGGTCTCTTTTATGCTGTCTTCAAACAAAAAGAGACATTTGCTGCCCCAGATTGCTTATAATCTGGGTTAATGACAGGATGTGACAGGGGGATAAAACACAGCATGTGAAATGAGGGAAACTAATTTCAGATTGTAGCAGTTGCTACAGCTGTTAAGGTTTCAGCACTGTAGATTAAGCAGCAAATGACACTACCAGTGAACACCGTGAAAAGGTGGGCAGGTCCTTACATTCTGCTTACACTTATCCAAGGGAGCTTGCTGCTCCATCCTGAAGGATTTTGTCCTGATGGGTATTGTAGCTTGGTGATACACTGGACTGAACCCAACACATGGCACAAACATATGTGTGATCAGTAATGGTGTGTTGGGTTTATGTGGCAAGGTTTTGGTAGCTGGGAGGCTGCAGGGTTGGCTTCTGTGGGAAAAGCATCTTGTATTTAGTTGGATTTTTTTTTGGGTGGTTTTCTAGTTTTATTTTGTTTCCAACACCTGCACCTATACATCTGGTACTTCACCTTAAACCTCATTAAATAAAATTCAGGTTTTAAACTTTCTAAAATTTGGAATTGTTTCCTGGTCTGGTTCACATACTGGTCCTGCAAACTAGTGCATTGGCACAACTGGCAGAAGAGGAAAGTAACATGGAAATGCATGTCCAAGGCTCTCTTGTCCTCAGTCCAATTCTGGACTTTTGTTGGCATAACTCATGGGAAAATCAGGCCATAATACATGGACATCTGCCTCCAGGGTATTAGTGTTCATCTTTCTCCTCTGGAAATCACAGTGGACTGGAAGAAATGACAGCCTGTGCTTGGAAGAACTACTGTCTCTGTCTGATCCAGGTGAAATCTGTGGCTAGGAAGCCAGTTGTTCAGAATCATTCTCCTCAGTGATTTGTTCAGGCTGGATTGCATCATGAAAATCTGGCCTGACAGGAGCTTGTCTTTTATCGTGTCCTCACTCTCTCAGTGTGCCTCTCAGGCCTCAGTGACTTCCCTGCTCTTTGCTGCCTGTTTGGAGCAAAAATGGTTGTTAGCAAGTTAGGAAGGAAACTGTGAAGCCGTTAGTTTTATTCATAGCACTGTCATTAAGTTATCCAATCCTTTAACTTCTCTCTTCCTTTGTAATTGAGTTGTCCTTGTTTTTGTTGGACGGTATTATCTATGCCATTGCTCAGACTAGCCAAGAGGTCAGTGTTTGTTCTTTGGAAAAGACAGTTGCCACTGGCCTTCTACAGCAATATGCTGGCTAGTAGGATGTTTCTAGCTGTGGGGAATTAGCAGTTTTCCTGGAAGGGAAACTGGGAAGAAGGAAAGTTTGGAGATTGTGTTGCAGATGGTAGGATGGAACAATAATATTGTTTTCTTATTTTGAACTAGCTGAGACATCCTTGTTTTCCAAAGCACTGACTAAAGATGACCTGCAGAAGGAACTTGTGTTTTGCCCTGAAGAAAGCACATTCACTAGTTTGTATTTCTAGATGCTGTGTGATCCTCTTCTACGTGTTGCATCATGCTTGGTTGCCTACCTTGATCTCTTTTTCATTTCCCTAAAACTATTTAACCATATCCATATTCAGGTTACAAACTGAACCCCAGCAATCTCACCATTTTATAAATGGAAGGCTGTGATGACAGACATGCTTATACAGTAACCAGAGAGGATACACAGGAAGAGAGGGGACTAAGGTTCTTTCCTAACTGAAATGATTCTATGATTCTGTGAACAACATCCAATGTAAATATCAGGGCCCCAAGTGTATGGGTGAGCCTTAATGGCCATTAGCAGCCTTCTCCCCACGGGGCCAGGATCTCCACTTCAGCTCGAATCTGAGCCTTCAGTCCTGCTTGAGGTACATCATAAGGGTACCGGTGTCCAGCCCTGCAGCAGCCATGCCCGTGCCTGGGTATGGTCCCCACAGAGGTGGGCCCCAACCCATGGGTGACTACCCAGCTTGATCTCACGCCTGCCTTGTCAGGATAGACCTGCTGCCTGACCCTGGTCACCATCACCAGACCCAACCCTGGCCTGGATTGACTTCCCGGTATAACCTCAGACATGCCTTGTCTCTGCAGGCCTGTCGGTGGTCTGGGCTCTCTGCTGGCCCTGTCTGCCATCACTGGGCCTGCCCTGCTCCCATTGCCTGGGCTCCCATTGCCTGCTCCAGGTGATCCTGCCTTAGCAGGGGTTGGGCTAGATGATCTCCAGAGGTGCCTGCCAATCCCGGCCGTTCTGTGATTCTGCCATTGAGGAACACCCTTGCCCTGGCTGGTGAGACCACATTACTGTGCTTGGCCTCTGGCTCTACATCCATTAAGGAGCAGTTGGCTCTCTACACTCACCAGCAGTATACAAGGAGCGGATGCATTATCTGCCCCAAAGACGCCCTAAATGGAGACAAGACAAGGTGACCTGGAGAACAGTAACTCATCTTGTTCTTTGAGTCGCTGACTCTAACACAGCACATCCCCTGGACTCTGCTGTAATAGAAAAGAAGATGGTGAGTGCTCCTTTTGACTTAACGCCTGTGATTAATCATGTCTGCCATTTCTGGTTTTGATCTGTTCCAGGCACTTTATTTGTATATATTAGATTATCTGGGTTAAGTGCAGCTTTGCTTTCTCCCTTCTGTCTATCTGAAGTTGCTTAACAAGATCTTCCCGTTTTTTTCCAACTTGGTCTCAGGAAGTCCCAGGTACTAACTGGTATTCAGCATCTAACTTATTTTTTATGCTGTGAACACATGCTCTGTGTATCACTGAAGAATTCATAGGTCACCAGTCTTTGACTTCTCCACCTTTGCTGACAGATATTGAAGAAGTTTCTTCAGAACCTTACCTGTTTAGTTCCTCTTCCAGTTCTTCATAGTAAATTTTTATTGTAAAGAGCTTGTTCCTTTTTTTTTCTCCCCCAGTTGTGACTGTAGAGAAATCCAACATTATTATAATGAGCAGGACAGAATTATGGGACTGAGAACTTGGAAGTAAGTAGTCTTGCAGTTCCACTGGTCTGAGTAGTTTGGTTTTTTAGATGGAAACTGACTAAATGACTGGGCTAGGTGGGGAGCAGAAGAGGAGGAATCGCTGTGGTCAGGATCTTTTGTATAGCAGCACTTTTTGGATATCTTTTTTTTTTTAATTGTGAGGGGTTTTTATTGTTTGTTGTCTTTTTTTCACTGTGGGTTTTGGGTTTTTGCTGGTTTAAGGGGTTTTTTGTTTTGTTTTGTTTTTCTTACCAGAGTGTTCAGCTACTACTGCCCTCCTTTACTTGAGGTGACCTAAGGAATGAAGGTTCCTGTGATCAGGTAAGTTGACCTTAACCTGTGACTAGACTGGTAAATACCCATTGCAGACAGGGTGGCATTCAGGTTCGACACAGCTGAACATCCAGCATGATCTGATGAAGAGAAAGCACATGTCTGCTTGGCTGGCTGGTTAAAGTCTCCCCACATGTGAAGGCAGGAGGAACAGATCTCCAGTGCCCAGAGCCCACCACTCCATTTGATGGAGTCTCTATCTCCAGTTAGAGAAGTCACCTTTTAATGTCTGATCTATATTTCAGTTATACAAACCAGTATTGTAGCAGGTAGAAAAGACAAACAGATTTTTAAGTCAGATGTACTGCATGTCTCTTCTGTCCTCCCTAAAAAGATGAAAGCATCACTTAGCAGTGAATATGTATTTTACAAGAATGTTGGTTTAAAGTAATTAAAGTGAGAATTCAGCAAAACCACAGGGGAATGTGTTTCTGTAGTTGACTAACTGCACCTTGTTACTGTCTGAAGTTGTCTCCCTTCAGCCTCCACCTGCTCAGCTCGTGGGTCAGTTGCAGACCTGTTACCAGGAGTCTGTGTGTACAAACACGGGGTTTAGAAGATCCCGTGGTCTTTTACCTCCAGCTCCCTTTTAGTGATCGGTCCCCCGGATTCCTCAGTAGGCTCCCAGGTACACCGCACCTTTCCCGCTGATGTGCCCCTGTCCTTCCCAGGACGAACTCCCCTTGGGTTCGCTGGGTCCTCTGGGTGCTGCCGGGGTGCGGTGGCTGAGCACGGCCCACATGCCCTGTCTCGCATGCCCCGTCGCCCCAGTACCCAGNCGCAGTGCCCTGCCCCCCCGCATGCCCTGTCCCCGCAGTGTCCTGCCCCCGCACGCCTTGCCCCCGCAGTACCCTGTCCCCGCAGTACCCTGTCCCCGCAGTACCCTGTCCCCGCAGTGCCCCGCTCAGAGCGGGTTTAAGTTCGCTGAAGGCAACCACTGCCCCTGCGCGGTGAGGTGCGGTACCAGGTAATTAAATTACGCAGTTTTACCTGATTCATTTGTTACTTAAACTGCTGACAGTCTTTCAGGCCATTTTTCCCCGCACATGGGGACACAGACACTGCCTGGGGTTGGTTTCCTTTGCGTTTCCCTACCTCAGAGATTGATCGTGTATAATTGAATCCCAGAATCGCAGCATGGTTTGGGTTGGAAGGGACGTCAAAGATCACACAGCTCCAACCCCCCTGGAATGAACAGGGACATCTTCAACTAGTTCAGGCTGATCAAAGCCCTGTCCAACCTGGCCTGAAACGCTTCCAGGAATAGGGCATCCAGAGAAGCTCTGGGCAAGTTGTGCAAGTGCCTCCCCACCCTCACAGGGAAGGGTTTCTTCCTTATAGCAAACTAAATCTACCCTGTTTCAGTTTAAAGTCATTACCACTTGTCCTGTCACTGCCTGTCCTTGGAAACAGTCCCTCCCCAGCTTTCCTGTAGCCCCTTTAGGTACCGAAGGCTGCTGTAAGGTCTCCCCAGAGCCTTCTCTTCTCCAGGCTGAACAAGCCCAACCCTCTCAGCCTGTCCTCATGGCAGAGGTGCTCCAGCCCTCAGATGATCTTCCTCTGGACTTGCTTTAACAGGTCCAAATCTGTCTTGTACTGAAGACCCCAGAGCTGGTTTTAGTACTCCAGCTGGGGTGTCATGGGAGCAGAGGGGCAGAATCCCCTCCCTTGACCTCGCAGACTTCCTCCCTTGCCAACTGAATATGAGCCAGCAGTGTGCCCAGGTGGCCAGGAAGGCCGATGACAACCTGGCTTGTATCAAAAATAGTGTGGCTAAGCAGGTCTAGGGAAGTGGTTGTGCCCCTGTACTGGCATTGGTGAGACCACACCTTGAGTGCTGGGTCCAGTTCTGGGCTCCTCACCATAAGAAGGACATGAAGGTCCTGGAGTGAGTCCAGAGAAGGGCAACCAGGCTGGGGAAGGGGCTGGAGGGCAAATCCTCTGAGGAGCAGCTGAGGGAGCTGGGGGTGTTCAGCCTGGAGAAGAGGAGGCTGAGGGGAGACCTTATAGCAGCCTTTGGTACAGAGAGCTGGGCGATGGTCTCTTCAGCCAGGGGACAGGAGATGGGACAAGGCGCAATGGGCTCAAGCTGCCCCAGGGCAGGGGCAGATCAGATGGGAGGGAAAAGTTCTTCCCTGAAAGAGCTGTGGGGCTGTGGCACAGGCTGCCCAGGGAGGGGCTGAGTCACCTTCCCTGGATGTGTTTAAAAAAAGGGTAGATGAGGTACTTAGGGACATGGTTTAGGTTAGGACAGGAACCGTTGGACTTGATGACCTTAAAGGTCTTTTCCAACCTTGTGATTCTGTGCCCTACTGGTTGTGCTGTCTTTGATACAGCCCAGGACATGGTTGGCCTTCTGAGCTGCAAGTTGTGCTTGGGATTGCCCTGGCCCGTGTGCAGGAACTTGCACTTGGCCTTGTTGAACTCTGCAGTTTGCAGGGGCCTGAGTGTTTCTTACAATGGGGATCCTGCCAGCTTTTTACTTTCATCTCTGGGCTAGAGTGTGGCTTTCCCTTAGGATTCTTTGAATGCATTTCACCTAATTAATACTCTGTGGTTGGTAACACATGGATCTTGTTCTCTGCTTGAGGCCTCTGGTGGTACAGTCTCTAGGGAACACAGTAGCTTGCAGGTCATTTGGTTCCAAGTACATTTAACAAGAGATCATGTGAGACTAGGTTTTCACAGGCTTTGACTGGATGTTGTGGGAATACAAGTATAACTTGGACCAAAATGTGAGGGGCAAAACGCTTTAGGCATAGAATATAAATCCTCAAGTACTATTAGAATTCTGGGCTTGTATACTTTTTCAGTTTGGAGATGGTCATTCCTGTGAAAACTGTGACATTTCTGTTTGTGCCAGCAACCTGCTAAATTGTTACTCAGGAAAACTTGTAAAAGATGCATTCTATTTTGAATAGAAGATCTTTTTTTTTTTTTTCCTAGTACAGAAAATTCAGCATTTAATGGAGAATAAAAAGGGTTGTTAGAAATCTAAATGAGGTAAGACAAGAGTAGATCTAGGAGCTAATATGGAATTTTAACTACTCTGTTCCCATTCCCACCAGATTTGTTTTCTTTATATAAGCCAGGTCAGATAGCCTTGTTTAGCATTATTCCTGAAAGCAATAGCAGTCAAAAGAGTAAAGGTGATTGTTTAACTGCCAAAGAAGCATTAGTTTTCTTATAGTTAGAGGAGGAAAGGCAGAAGATGAGACCTTCTCTCTCATCTCAATTCTGTACTCTGTTTTTCTTCAGAAAACCTAACCTTGTATACCAGATGAAATAAAGAAGTAAAAAGAGATCAGGGTTCTGCAGCGATTAAATATTGCAGTGGGAGCTTCAGATAGAACTGTTGGGTGAAGTGAGGATGGGATAATCACAAAGGAACACGGTGAAAACCGGTTCTACAGGCCAGGCTGTGGGCTCGGCCTGGTGCCATGCTCCCTGCTGGAACCGATGGGCCTGGCATGGAGCAGCGTAACCACAGGAGGAAGGACACTCTTCTGGGGAAGAGGGGCATTCTCTGGAGTGGGGAATGGTGCCAACAGCTTAAACAGGGGCCAGGGCCAAGTGATTATTGTGCTGCTCATGAGGTACTGCGATAAAATCCCAGAATTGTAAGGGGAGGAAACCTGGTGTTTGGCAGAGGATTAGAGGGGAGCAAGCATCTTTAAGTAACTTACATTGTAACACTACACTGGAAAGAGTTCTTAAAATACCATTTCTTACTTGGATTGCTGATTTAGTGTGTGATGCCTTCCAAATTCTGGGGTAGGAGCTACACAGAATCTTCTTGGGTATAATAGAATTCCTCATTCTTGTCTACCTCCAGCAAGGTAATTCCAGTTTGTTTTACTCATTCCCACCAGCTGTCTTTTCTTTCTTTTTTTTTTCCTTTGAAAAGCTGAGGCAAAGTGTTTCTTTCTTGCTTTACCCTTTGCAGTCTATAGTGAGTTTGATTTTGGGGAAAGTTTTCACTTCGTGTTTGCTCTTTCTTCACTATGAGGATGAAATGCACTGGAACGAGCTACCCAGAGCAGCTGTGGCTCCCCCTGGATCCCTGTCAGGGTTCAAGGCCAGTTTGGACCGGGCTTTTGGCACTCTGGGCTGGTGGAAGGTGTCCCTGCCCATGGCAGGGGAGTAGAACCAGGTGGTCTTTAAGGTCCCTTGCCCAAACCATTCAGTAATTCTGTGATTCTTTTTGACCTTCTCTATGCATAGCTTGCTTTGAGCAGTTCTGTTTTAATCTCTTGTAAATTCCACTATTTCCCAAAACCTTTCCTGAGAAATTTCCATGGAGCTACATTTAGAAATTAACTTCATGCACTTTTCTTATTTGGCTGGGGTACAGATTTGTGATAGCTATATTGGGTAATTTGATTTATAGTAACTAGAATTTTCATATAAGAAATTATATAGGTTTGTAGGTAGAGGTTTTACCATTTATTAGACAAATTAATAGACAGCATTTATGGAGCTTTTAAATATACACTATACTATATATACACCCTAAATTGGGAAGGACTCAGGTTTTTGCCTTGAGATTCTTTTAGTGTATATTCAAAATTTGATGCCTATTTGTTAGTGCTAGATGTAGCAGAGAGGAAACTTTTTTCCCACAAAGTCAAGTTGCAAATCTCCTGTTCTCCTCTACTCTCCCCACCTCCACCCCCTTTCTTTCCTCTTTCTATTTATCACTGTGGTTTCTCATTTAGTGTCATTGGAAGGTTAAAAAGAGAAAAATTGCTAAATCAGAGTGGAGCTAACCCAGATAAAGGCTTGCAGGGTTTGCTAGAGAACATGACACTTCGTTTGAGCATTTGTTGAGGCATGTTTAAAGGAAAATGAAAGTGTTAGAAGAAATGTTGCTGAAAAAATGAATGACCCCCAAAGCTTTACTTTTACCTCTGTTTTTTGTCCTTGTTTCCTTAGTTCTTTACAAAAGCCTGCTGCAGTTTCCTAACCTCTGAACACTTTCTTGTCCAGTCTCCTGAGAGGTACTGAAAGGAGCAGTGCAAGATTGTTGTCATCCATCCCTTGTTTCACTTCTCCCAAAATGAGGTTCTGTAATTCTTGAGCTGCTTTGGCCAGGTAATGATTATCCTGTCATTTACTTCAGTTTCAGCAAGATTAATGAGATGTTACCTTCCTGAGGTTATGATGTGGATGAAATCATAATCCTTGAGAGCTGCTCGGATGAGGAAGCCAATATAGGCAAGTATCTCTGTAGGAAAGTCTAATGGTTACCTTATTGTGCCCTGGGAGCTTTGGTATCCATCAAAGACCTTCTAAAACTCTTGTTTGTGGTTGGTTGTGGGTTTTTTCTTCCAAAACAAGCAAAATTAAACAACTGACTCTTGTAAATGTTGTTTCTTCTCTGGGAAATGGCCAGAGGCATGTTTGCTTGCTACTGCCTGTCCTCTCAGAGAGTGGAAAAATGGTTAATATGAAAAAAGAATGCAAGGTTGTGCCAGACCATATTTGTTTGTGCTGGCCTAAGGTGGGGGCTCTGAACATAATTTTTCCATACTAAAGAATTAATCATTCTCAGCTGGATACCATGGAGAGCAAGAATTGTTTGTAAAGCAAGAAGTGTCATGATAAAGCAGCTAAGAGTTTTTAGGTCCCTGGACTTCAGGAGACCAGATTCATGTAGAATTCCAGAGCCCTGGAAGGAAGGGCCTCAGACAGCTGGCTGAGATTACCCAGCCCAGATTACCACTGATTGTCGTGATAGGGAGAGACCACTTGTTAATAAAGCTTGAGAAATTGCTTTGCACTGAAGCACTGGGTCTGTCCCTGAGTCAGTAACTGGTAGTAATTGTTGCTGCTACACTGATTTTGGGCAATGTGCTACACTTCTACCTTCATTTTTGAATCTACATATTTCTGTTCTTGAGGCTTTGATGACCTTGATGAGGGAACAGCATCCACCCTCAGCAAGTACTGATGATCCAGAGCTGGGAGGGGTGGCTGACACACAGGGACACTGCGCTGCCATCCAGAGAGACCCGGACAGGCTGGAGAGCTGGGCTGGGAGAGACCAGATGAGGGTCAACAAAAGCAAGTGTAGAGTCTGGCACCTGGGGAGGAGTAACCGTCAGTATCAGGACAGGCTGGGGATGACCTGCTGGAGAGGAGCTCTGTGGAGAAGGACCTGGGGGTGCTGGTGGGTGACAGGGTGGCCATGAGCCAGCAGTGTGCCCTGGGGGCTAAGAGAGCCAATGGGATCCTGGGGGGCATCAGGAAGAGTGTGTCCAGCAGGTTGAAGGAGGTGATCCCCCCCCTCTACTCTGCCTTGGTCAGGCCCCNATAAATATCTTAGGCATGGGATGCAGGGGGAATTGGCCAGCCCCTTTTCAGTGTCTGTGGGGACAGGACTAGGGGCAATGGCTGTAAGCTGGAGCACAGGAAGCTCAGCACCAACATGGGGAAGAACTTTTCCCCAGTGAGGGTGACAGAGCACTGGAATAGGCTGCCCAGGGAGGTGGTGGAGTCTCCTTCTCTGGAGATATTCAAGTCTCGTCTGGACACCTATCTGTGTAATATGAGATAGGGAGCTGCTTTGGCAAGGGGGTTGGACCCGATGATCTCTCGAGGTCCCTTCCAACCCCTACGATTCTGTGATTCTATGATCCTTGGCTGCATTAAGTGGAGCGTTGCCAGCAGGTTGAGGGAAGTGATCCTTCCCCTCTACTCAGTGCCCCTGGGGCCACACCTGGGGTGCTGTGTCCAGTTCTGGGCCCCTCGGTATGAGAAGGACATGGACATGCTGGGGAGAGTGCAGTGAGGCACGATGGAGTGGAGCACCTCACACATGAGGAAGGCTTGGGACACATGCCTCCTCCTGATGTTTGTGGGGTGTTTTTAACTTTCACTTTTTTCTTTTTTGAAAACTACTCATTTGTAAATGTTCATTATTGCTTTATATCTGATATTAATTTCCCAGCCCTGCTGATGCCTATCATTTTACATGGGTATACAGAGGGATTTTTGTGATTTCTTCCATGGTTTCTCTGAAGTAGGTTCTATTTTTGTTTGATTTGGTGTGATATTAATTCAGTATTTTTTTCTTTAATACACTGTGACAGCAAAGAAATTATTCTAGACAACTTACAGTTACCTTTCTCTTTCTATCTGATTATGTATGCTTTTCCTCAGCTGTGGGTTTGTGTTTGTTGGGGTTTTTTAAGTGTTCATGACAAGAAGCATCTCACCTAAAGATTTTATTTCCTAGTAATTAAAGTTTTGTATGTATTGTAGAAAACCTTTCTGAACTAGTATGAGCCTTTACTTTGAAAATGTTTGGACTAAACTGTGTGTCTGTCCAATCTGTGCTAAAATAAATGGTGACAGCTGGAGCGGGCCTTGGCCAAGGCAGGTGATGCTCCATCTTTAGATGTGGGAAAAGCTCTCTATTTTCCTTAACTTGGCCTCTGCTGAATTTCATCCTTTGACCGGTGTGTGGCAGTTCATAGTTCTGTCAGTAGAGGTCATTCTGAGCCGCATTTTTTAAAGTGCATTGTTCAAGTCCTGGCAAAAGATGACCCTTAGAGGAGGCTACCAAGGGACGGCCTGGGATGAGGGGTGGGGGTGGGGTCAAGCATTCTGGTGTCACCATATCCATGGCCATTTCAGCCCTGTTGACATTAACATCTTCTTCCTAACTTCCTCAGAAAAACTCACCAGGATGAGAGATGCTGGGACCTGCACTGGAGCAAGGTCCTGGCAGGACCTGCAGCCAGTGGACAGAGGCCCACGCTGGAGCCGGTTTGCTGGGGGGAATCGTGACTCTGGGGGGGACCAGGCTGGAGCAGCCTGGGCCTGAGGGACTGAGAATTTCATCCCTTACCTTGTTTACCAATATCAGGCAGGAGTTAATCCTTAAAGAAGGAAAACCTTACATTTAACAGGACTGGAGGGGCAGGCTTTTGGATACGAGATAAGGCACAAAGTATCTCATGAATAAAAACATACACAGTCCATGCTCAGCACTAACACTCCTTCCATCAGCTGGAAGTGTAGAGATTTTTTTCCCCTGCTCTCTAGGTGTGAGGATCCAGCATCTGCAGCTGGCCTAAATTTCAAGTCGCTTTAAAGTTCCACATTACTTGTCTCCATCTCTACTCATGTTGGTGCTAGGCCTTCCATGGATAAGATTTCATTACTGTGCCTTGCATAGTTACAGGGTTGTGCCTCCTCCCATTCCTGGGGAAAATGAGTTTGAATATGGAGTCTGTGGATGCAATGAATTACTCTTGCTAGGACTACCCCATGTGGGAGGGTGCTGTCAGCTTCACTGCTGCTGACCTTACAGTTGTTGATTCATTTCCAGCTTTCTATAGGCCTAATGCAGGTTATTGAATTAGGTGATAGTGCAGATTTACTCAGATGAGTCCAGGGTAGTAATGTTCTGCTTTGTTCAGCCAGGTTTAGAACAGTAGCTCTTCCCTGTAATATTTGATCTTGGTATTGCTGGGCTTGAATTTTTGCCACATTTTTCTGCAATTACTGAATTTAAAAAAAAAAAAAGTCCATTTTTAGCCCTGGATTGGTTAGTGGTCTCAGAAGCTTTCCATTAGGCTGTTCCTGTTGTGTTACGAAAGCTGTACTACCCCAAGGCCGTTAGCTAGAGGGACGCTGCAGTCTGCGGGCTTGAGGGCCCATTCTGCTAGAACCAGCTTGTTCTGTGGTCCTCAGGGCCTGTGGCTGGACAGCAGCAAGGCTGAAGGCTCATCCTCACGTGTACGTGCAGAGACAGGCAAACACCAGCAGAGAATCACAAGCAGCTTTCCAGGCGCCGCATGCAAGCAGCAGCCGCAGCTTTGGCTGTGCTGGCACAGCGTGTGGCCATCCATTGAGCCACACCAAGGAAAGCGTGTTTGGGCTGCATGAAGTGTGCTGGGTTTTAACCAAACTCCCTTTCAGAAAACCTTAACCATGTAAACAAAGTACTGTGGGTTTGGTTTGTTGTTTAACAGAGCCAAGAAAGCCAAGAGGCTTGAGATCTGGATTTCAGCAGAGCTTTAGCTGCTGTTTCCCACAGCCTAGAGAAACTGTCCATGGCTTGGACAGGTGTGTGCTTGGCTGGGTAAAAACCTGGCTGGATGGCCGGGCCCAGAGACCGCTGGTGAATGGAGATAAAATCCAGTTGGTGACCACTCATCAGGGTGTTTCTCAGGGCTCTGTGTAGTTCTCTTTAACATCCTTATTAATGACCTGGACAGGGGGATCAAGGGCACCCTTAGTTAGTTTGCAGACAACACCAAAGTTAGGCAGGCGTGTTGATCTGCTTGAGGGTTGGAAGCTGGAGAGGCTGGCTCGATGGGCCAAGGCCAGTGGCATGAAGGTCAATGAAGCCGAGTACCTGGTCTTGCATTTGGGTCATAATAACCCCAAGCAGTGCTACAGGCTTAGGGAAGAGTGGCAGAGGAGGACCTGGGGGTGTTGGTTGACAGATGGCTGAATATGAACCAGCAGTGTGCCCAGGTGGCCAATGGCATCTGGGCTTGGGCCAAAGAAGAGTGTGGTGAGTAGGACAAGGGAAGTCACTGTCCCTGGCGAGGCCCTACCTTCAGTGCTGTGTTCAGTTTTGGGCCTCTCACTACAGAAAAGCCCTTGAGGTGCTGGAGTGTGTCCAGAGAAGGGCAACGAGGCTGGTGAGGGGCTGGAGAATAAATGTTCTGAGGCTGAGGAAACTGGTGTTTTTTAGTCTGGAGGCGGTTGACAATAGATCTAACTGCTGTCTACAACTAACGTGAAAGGAGGTTGTGGAGAGGTGAGGGCTGACCTGGTTGCTCTAGTGACAAGGGGTAGGAGAAGAGGAAATGGCATCAAGTTATGCCAGGGGAGGTTTAGAATGGACACTAGGAAAAAACTTCTTTACACAGAGGGCTGTTAGGCACTGAAACGGGCAGCCCAGGTAAGTAGAGATGGTTAGATGCAGTGCTGAGGGATGTAGTGTAGTAGTGGTTGGCAAGTTAAGGTGACAGTTGGACTTGATGATCTGAAAGGGTCCCTTCCAACCAAGACCAGTCTGTGATTCTATGATCATGCTATCACTGCGTTTCGAATTCCATCAGCTGATGAGCAGGCCCCAGGCTGTGCATCGCTTCCAGGCTGTTACCTGCTGTCTCGTGCGTCCCAGGGTTCCTTCATACACACAGACATGCATGCAACCCCCCACCCCAGCAGTTGGTCAGACGGAGCCAAAGCCTTTGGGTTGGTGCTCCATGAACTCACCTGCGCCCACGAGGCAGCGGGCGAGAGCAGCCGGCACACCAAGCTCAGCAGTGGCAGAAGGGACCCGTCCTCTCTGCTGCAGGCAGCGGCATCCCTCAGGCAGCCCTTCCCAGAGGGGCCTTGGCCTGAACCGTGGGCACCACGGCACGCGGGTACGTCTCGTGTCTCGCTGGACACAGCGAATGTTGGTTCTTAGCGGCTCTCACACTGAGCAGCACAGCACAGCTTTACTTCCTCATTCCCCAATTCACCTCTCTCTCTCGTATGCCAGTAAGCAGGGTGGTTTTTTAATAGGTGTCAGTGATGACTGTGTTAATTAAACCACTGTACCCTAAATGTATCATCTCACCTGTTTGTCCCCCTTTACTGGCCTCACTACAGCTTCTCTGGAGGAGAAACCTCTACTCTACTCACTCCATCACCCCCAGGAGTGAATCTGCTACATCCAAGATAAAGATGGACTTAGTATTCCTAATTTAGGTTCTTTTCTTCCCCTTTCAGCATACATGCCCATTTTGTACTGAACGTTGCAGGAGCAGCAGGTGTTCATCCTGATGTTCCCGGTGTGGGCACCGATTTTAGGTGATCATTAATTTCTGCACGCAGAAGCAGGACAAGCCCTGGTGTGTTTGCTACATTACAGGACCACGAATAAGGTCCAGAGTGTTGGCATAGAAAGCACAGACTTCACACGGAGCAAACCACATTAACTAAAGGTTCTAAAATGTAAAGTAAACTTTATTATCGTTGAACCACAAAATAGATTTCTTTGGTTGTACAAATTTCACTAGTTACAGTCTTGATGCGCTAATTTTCCCTCAGAGTCTCTCAGGAGAGAATGGGAGAGAACCCAGAGCCTGGCACCAGGTACCGCAAAGGGAAAGGAAAAAAAAAGAATCACAAGTTAGTCACCAAAACCAATCCAGGATTGTTTCCAAAACTGTTGTTAAAAAGCAAATGCTAAAATTAGATTTAAAAAAGAAAAGCTCAAATTGCTGATGATGGAAGCAGCCACGGCTGCATTTTAAGATTATCAGAGTTCCCCCTTCAAAGCTCTGTAAAATTAAAACATATGAAGTCAGTTAAAATGATCCACTGGATTTTGGCATGAAGGGATTCTCAACTAAAAAAACTGCATCCAGTTCTTTCGTTCAGCAAATATACAAGCAGAAGTGCCTGTCGCTCCCAAGCCACTGCGAGTCACTGGAAGGCTCACGGTCCCACTCTAGTCTTACTGCTGGAGGGGTTCAGCAGAGAGCACCAATGTATCGGGGTAGACAGATCAGGGTACTGCCAAGCTCAGACACCTTTCTCCCTATTAGAGGCATTTAGAAAACACAGAAACAAAAACAAGGGATGCTTTACTTCAGTAGTCGGCAGTGGAGCAGCAGAGACTGATCTCAGAGCCACAAGCAGCATCAGCCTCCTCCACGTCTGCAGAGCTCACTCGATACAGAATCTGTTCACAGCCCTTGTTCCACTCAGGGAAACCAGGCACCGCACCCCTGCTCCTTTCTCATGTTCGTTCTTTAGCCCTGGCATGGACAAGCTGTGTTCCCCCTGTTCCCCACGAAGGGGCCCGACGCCAACGAGTGGCAGAGAGCAGAACGGTGCAGTTATTGCAAGGCATCGGCCAGACCCCACCTCCCCGTGCTCCCTGCCTGGCACAGCCCCTCACTGGGCACCCTGGGACGTCACATTTCACGTCACAGATAGTGAGCAACACAGTGGACTCGCCCACTAGCATCTCCTCCTCCCTGTGAGACCCCATTACTCCTAACCTGACCCCAGCCACATCTCTTCCTACCCTTCCCCATTTCCTGAATCCTAACCCCCTATCCTGTCTGCTGGTTACACCACCTATCTCTGCCACCGTATCCTAACCCCCGACTACTCTGCCCTCTATTGCTCTCACATGCACACAGCTATGTTCTCGCTACGGCGGTTCGGCTCCTTTCTCCTTTCTGCCTCAGCTCACTGATCCGGCCACGGTGCTGACAGAAGACAGATACCTGGCCTCCTCTGACACTCCATCAGCGCCCTTGGGGACTGGCTCTCCCTGCACGCTGAGATGCACACCACGGCGTGTGCGTGTAGGCAGGTATCTGTGTCCCACACCAGCACGTAGCACTGGCAGGAGCAGGTTCCTACACGGGATAGATTGCTGCGCTCACAGAGGCAGGTGGCACAGAGCTGGCACAGGCTCCTGCTTGTTCGGTCGTCTTTGCTTGAGCACGTAGGTGTCAGTGTCAGAGGGAGGCACTTCACTGAAATTCCTTTTATTTTCTCTTTTTGCCTCCAAGCTACTCATTTCCACGTACTCCCGAAAGAAAGTGAGGTGACACGGTGTGGGAGGTGGAAGGAGATGCTTTTTGGCAAAAGACTGGAAATTAAATAGGAGCAAAGGCAGGCTGGACCCTCCTTCTAATTCATACCGGAGTAGAAGCTCCCATAGTAACCACTAAAAAACCCAAGTTGAGGGAGTAACAGCTGGAGCCCAACACATTCTCACACTCCTATGTTCTCCCTGTCCTACCCTTTCCCCACACACAATATTTACAAGCTAAGAAGCTGCAGCTGCCCACTGTCCTACCCACACCTCCTCTCAATTTGCCATCAATAACTCTAGTGTCGTCCCGTTTTGTTCAGGACTTGCCCCAGTGCATCATCGGGTGAGAGAAGAGGGCGGTTCACAGCCTTAAAGGAAGTTGGTTGACCACAATGCTCCCCGGAGCGCTCAGTTCCCATCCAGAGTCCAGGGGGCAGCAGTGTGGGCAGTCCAGTGCTGTCCCCAGAGCACAGGGAGCTCAAAGCCCCGTGCTGGGCTATTCCCTCGCCCAGGTGCATCAGATCTTCTACGTGGGGACAGCAGCCTCCAGGCTGCGCCGGCTGTGTCGGAGCTTGCGCTTGCTGCTGTACAGGGCCATTTCTTCAAGTGCTGATGGAGTCGGTGTTGATGAATCACGTGCTACTAACATTTCCTCTTCCTCTGGCTGCCCATCCTGCTCCTGGGGAACTGTGCAGACAAGAAAAGTTAAGGCCTAAGGAGAAAGTGCTAGGTTAGTTACAGAGCTGACGTAGCTCGTGTGGGCGTAAGGGGATACTCAGGCACTGGAGTTGAGATGGTGCTGAAGCCACAGTGACTTACAGAAACCCGGTGCCCACAACCTGTACGTGACCTGCAGCTCAAGTACTGACTACTGTGGGTTCTGGGCAGGAAGCCACATGCCTGAGTGTGTGGCTTCCTGCCACAGCTTGTGGCTTCCACACTACCTGTAACCCCCACAGTTCACTGAGAAGTGTCGGCCGTGCCAAGCCTGAGCAAGAAGAGAGCACCAAAAGGATGTGGGTCCATGCTGCTGCTCCAGGCCGTTCACTAGTTCCAACAGAGCACAAACCAGTGAAACTAGAGAGCAGTGTGACTGCCAGTACACTATGCCATGGAGAGAGGGGACCATTCTGGCCTTGTTTCATGCTGAAGTTACACATCCAAGTTCTGTCTGTAAGTGCAGGCTGTGACTTGGGCCCCTCAGCAAAGGAGCTCAGCAGGACAGGTCCTCTGGCAGGGCTGATGCTCAGTTAACATGGTCCAGTGCCTCGCAGGATGCGTTCTGCATCCAAAGTACACTGCTGTTAGAGTGGCTCCTTCCCCCCTGAAAGGAGCTAGGAGCTTATCTGATGTGCTGACACACACCCAGACCATCTGCCCTTTGAGGTAATTTGGCTTGAGCAGCTGCAGTGAGATCTTTGTGTGCAAAGGAAAAAAAACCCTGGATTTTTTCCTTCAAACACAAACTGGCTGCTGGGAAGCCTCTCTAAAGCCTCTAAGCATAGCAGAGAGCCTCAAACCTATGGAGATATATCAGCTCAGATGCACAATCTGCTGAGCTGTACCCAGTGTCCTGCCCCGACTCCAGGATCCCCCTTGTTACAGTACCTGATAAAGCTCAGGCTCCTCCCTGACCTACGACCTGCAGCATCGGGCTGTCTGGAAGGGCCACGGAGCCCAGTGAATGTAGGTGACAAACCTGACACCTCAGAAGAGTGCTAGGGTTAGTGAGCAGACGCCTGACTTCCAAACAAGGCAAGCAGGCAGAAAGGTCCAGGCACATGCAGGTGGAAATCCAGATGGGGAGGGGGGAATCAATGGGGTTTAGTGGGAATTCATTCCTTTTAGACCCTCTGAGACAAGAATTTCCAAAAGGAGCCACCAAACATGCAAGTCAAGTGATGTCAGGAGGCTCAACTCTTACAAATCCTTCTGTTTGTTCCCTCTAGAGCTCTATCAACACACTCAGAAGTGAAAGGCATGACAGGATACATCAAATTCGTTCCTGAAATGCTGGGAGGTGCAAACGAAGCTGGGGAGGGGGGGACAGGAGGAGAATGCACACAGTGCTGTTTTGAACTAGTTCAGCATATGCTCCTTTGATCTTTGGTAATCGTTCTCCTTTTATGGCAAATTAAAATGCAAGTAAAGATCACTCCTATTCTCAAGGGTTTGCCCCAGATACATATTTTATGTCAAGTATTTTCTCCACCTGGTCTGAGAAGAATAGCTGCAAAGAGACAATGCAGGCCAAGCAGGGGGCTGGAATTGGTGCAGAAAAGGAGAATTAAGAAATTCCACTACTACTACAGCCACGTGGCAGATAGTCTGAGCCTATTACAGCTGGGGACAGCCCGAAGAGACACAGCAGTCAAAGCTTTAATTACTGTTTATTTAGGTGACCGTGCACAGAGTTGGAGAGTCACCTGGGTGCTCAGGCACCCAAACGCTCTCAAGTCTGCACCACCCAGGATGAGTTTACCTGCAGCTGCTTGCAGGCAGCAGGGCCCTTTGCTCTAGCAAAAGGAGCAGAAGGCAGGTCCTGAACCTGCGTTACCCACCCACAGCAGGTGACAGAGACCTCCCACCCAGGTCCTAGCAGAACACTTTGCTCCAGAGCACACCAGCAGGAGACAATCTGCATGCTTGTTATACACCACTCAGCAGGTTAGCCACCGCTCCAGCACGATGCAGATATCCTACCCAGAACTGAACGTGGCAGGTTTGGAGGTTTCATTCTAGAATGGACAGAACAGGACACTGCTTCAAGCAGCAACAGGGCTGGTTCCAGGAGCAGGCACAGGGGAACCCCTCAGCACCGTGGTGGGAAGCAAGGAGCAGAAAGACAGCTCTTTGGCCATGAGCTTACCTGAGTTATTTCTGTCATCTACGTATCTGAGGTCATCAGCTGCATCAGGTGACTGGAAGAGAACAGAAGACATGAGCATCCACCTCTTTAACACCTCCAGCCTTCCAACACACTATGGAGAACCTTCTGCTGCCCTCGAGGCACAGGTAATACAGCAGCCAGGCCATGACCCCCAGCGAATGCACAGGACTGTGATGTTAATCCTCTGTGCTGAAGACACACAACCCACTGCACCCTGATTGCAGGATGAGGTGTGTGCCTGCCTCAGAGCTCTCCTACTGCTGCTCTGTGTGCAGAGGGAGGAGAGGACAGGATAGGAAGTGACACAAAAGGCAGAAAGTGGAAAGACAAAGAAAATGAGTAGAAACACAGGAAAGTACAGGCATGAGCTACGTTCTGTGAGAGGCCTGGACCCTGATTCTGCACCTGCACCACTCCCAGGCCTAGGTTCTCAGGCAGCATGACTTTCTTCTTCATATTCAGCTGTGCATGGGGTATGAAGCATTGTCTTCACATAGAGTGAAAGTTAGAGATGCACAGTACCCCCTGCAGTCAGCTGTCAGAATCAGTGACTAACCCAGCCATGAGGAGGCAGCTCACCATCCTGGGACACTGTTTCTAGGTGGGCCTGCTTGAGCAGGGGGGTCAGAAAAGCTGACCCCCAGATGTCCCTTCCACCCTCAGCTGTTCTGTGAGTCTATGAGAGAGGAGCTCAGCTGAAATGAAGTTCTTCTAGAAAGGAGAACTTCACCACAGGGCTCACCCTCGAGACCTGGTGTTCTCTTACCACAGGATCAGTTCACAGTTCACCCACAGCAGAGTTACACCATAAGCAGCTGTCACCATGTCAGCTGCCTGGGCAGGATGCTGGACACGCTCCAGCCTGAACTGAACGTCTGCTCCAACTGGCAGTTTGTTGGCCATCATTTCTAAGGGTTTCTCCCTTCCCTTCTAGTTGTCATCTTTCAACTTAAAGATATTTCAGGTAAAGATGCAGCTGCTTTACATTTGCAAAGTTTGTGCCATTCATGTTCAAACCAGCTGGACCAACTCTTGCACAGTTCCACCTGACTGAAGCCTCCAACAACCCCCCAGCCCGGCTGGCTGCCACTGCCTCCCATACAGAGATGGCCTTTGGAGAGGCCCTCCTCAAACCACTCAGGCTCTGCTCTGAAGGTCATCGCTTCCCCTGCAGCCACCTCCACCAGACCCAGCCCTGGCCAGCCTCACAGGTGGTTCAGCATGCAGTTGGTACCTGGATTTCGTAAACAGGTTTGGAGGAAGGGATAGCTGCGAATTCCCGGTAGTCAAACTTCTTTTCAGACAGGGACTGGAGGGGACAGCAAGAGAAGAACAGAGAAGAGTAAGCAGAGAGGAAGGGGTGGAACACCAGCAGCGAGCTGAGCAACCTGTGCAGACAGAAGCTGAAGCAGAGCGCCAGGAGAGCCTAGACACAGCCCCTGAAAACAAGGGAGGCTGCCTTTTCCACTGCTGGTGTCAGGACAGCAGTTGCAAGTGGCAAAGAAACCATTACAGGCTCCAGTAAAATGCACCTGCACACCAAGTGTGGAAGGAAACCTGGTTTTGGGGGGAAATTCGTGGCAAGAGTCCAGAGAGCTGTAGCAGAGTCAGGGTTTCAATTCAGAGTTGGCTGTATTGTGTGACTTTGGGCAAAACCAGGTCCCCTCTCTGTGCAGCTGCTCCCACTCCATTTGTCTGTCTTGGCAGTTCTCCGCAACGTTTACACAGTGCTTAGGAAAAGGAAAATGCCCATTTTAGGTGAAGTTCTCAGTTCTATGCTTTTGAGAAGACAATGGGCCAGAGTCTCTGAAGTGAAAGGCTTTCTGAGTGCAGAGATGCAGAACCAAGGAAAGGATGAAACGACAAAAGAAGGAAACAGAAGAGAGATGTGACACTGCAGCTGCAAAACAGGGGGGTGTCTCTAGCAGTGGGCATGGCAGAGCTCCACCTGCAGTACCCCCCTCCCAATTCTGGGGAACATGCAGCCAGACCTCGCTTAAGTATTTAAGGAGGGATCCCATGACCCAGATGCAGAGTCCACACCCAAGCTGAGTAACCAAGGCACCCCAGGGTTACTGGTGACAGCAAAAGCAGCAGGGCTGTGTCATACCAGCCTTCCTGGTGACGTGACGTTTCTGGGGCTGCAATCTGCAAAAGATGGCAGAAAAGCACTCTTTAGTGAATGGCTGTGTTAGGGACAACACAGAGCCACAGAATGGTTTGGGTGGGAAAGGACCTTAAAAACCATGTAGTCCCAACCCCCACCAGCCCAGGGTGCCCAAAGCCCCATCCAACCCAGCCTTGAACCCTGCCAGGGATTCGGGGGCAGGCACAGCTTCTCTGGGCACCCTGTACCAGGGCCTCCCCCACCACTCCCTGGTGAGCATTTCTTCCTTGTATCTAACCTGTATCTACTGTCTTTTAGTTTACAGCCATTAGCCCTTGTCCTGTGACTCCCTATCCTAGTGAACAACCCCCCTCCAGATTTTGGGTAGCCCCTTCACATCCTGGAACGTGCTGCAAGGTCTCCCCAGAGCCTTCTCTTCACCAGGCTGAACAAGCCCAACCCTCTCAGCCTGTCCTCATGGCAGAGGTGCTCCAGCCCTCAGATCATCTTCATGTCCTCCTCTGGACTTGCTCCAACAGCTCAGTGTCTTGTATTGCAGACCCCTGGGCTGGACACAGTACTCCAGGTCAAGTAACTTCCTAGAATGTGCCTCTTCCAATCAGCAGCACTTAAGTGTGCTAAAAGACTCCACTTGGGAAAGACACTGCCTTTATCAGAACAAATGCCTCTCTCCTGGTTTTTTTCAAGTTATAATGCTGGTTGATTTCTGCCCTAGTTCCCTGGAACCACACCTCAGATGTTCTCCTGTTTTTTCTATGGATTGGGCCCATCCCTGACGCTGAGAGATGCCACATGCCCCAGAGGACCTTCCAATCCAGGCTGAAGGACGAAACTGCTCTCAACAGGTCTGTTTTCAAGCAGGTTAAGCTACAGAAGCATTCACTTTTTCCTGCAGGATAAAGATGGCTATACACAGTACCTTCCAGCGGTGTTGGTGATGGGGTAGGAGCCGGTGAAGGTGACTCTGCCAGCTGCTCCAATGTGCTGCGCTTCTTCCCCTCCTTGGACTTGGCAATAACCATTTGGGCTTTAAGAGCATCCTGTTCAAGTGATTTCATCCTGCCTCAGGAATAAGGGAGGGAGAAAAAGACATCAGACATTTCCTTCTCAGTACAAGACAATGCCACCTTCTGCGCCCAGCAGCCAGACCCCCGTCTGCAGGCTGCGGGCAGGCGGCGGGGCTCAGCACCCGGGCTTCCCTGAGGCAGGCAGACTTTCAGAGCAGGAGAGGACAGCGTAGCTTGCTGTCATCCTGAAAGACACATGTGGAACAGACAGCCTAGAGCCAAGCATCAACGCACTGAGAAGCTGCAGGCCTTCCCAGAGGCGCCACATAGGATGGGAGAGCAACCCAAGCTGGGAAGGGAACTGCAGGGGCTCAGGATCAGTTCTCAGGGCTTGACTCTCCTCTGTGCCCTCAGTGTGTTGCATCTTAACCCTCTTCAGCCATCAGGACACTATGAAATAGCAAGGAAAAAGTGGGCTCTGTCCTCAGAAATGTCTGCTGCCCTTCCCCAGTCAAACTGAGCCAGCGTTCCCCCTGGTTCTCATGGAGACAGCTGCCCATAGTCTGTGGGACCTCAGGGAAACAACCACCAGCCACCACTGACATCTCCTCCCTGCCCCTCACAGGCCACAGCATTAGGATGCAGGGGTACAGACAGGGCTGTTGAGCATGCAGCTGGGGGGGAAGGGGGAGCTGTGCACACCTGGATTGGCTTCCTGACCCAGGGACTCTTGAGGCGTGACTCTGCATTGGACTAGACATCTGAGCTGGCCTGGCCCCGGGAGCAGGTGCCCACTGGCGGGACTGGTACAGCTTCCTGGCCAGGTCCTGCTCGTACTGTTTAATACTGTCTTCAAGAGCTGAGGATCTGAGGAGGAGGAGGGAGAGGAGGAAGAGGCAGAGGAGGAAAAGGAAGAGGAGATGATGGTGATAAACATCGCAGCAGAAAAGCACAGGGAAAGAAAGAAACAGATACAGGAACATACCCTGGCAAGGAGAAATACAGGTCTGATTCAGGGGCAGGCAGGATTAAAAAAGGCTCCTTCCTAAATCTGATCCTGTCCAACACCAACTGCTGCAGCAGCAGGACGCTCCAGAGGGCAATCTGGGATGATGCACCCAGAAGCATTAGCCTGCAGAGCCTCAGTGTCTAGAGCCTGTCCTCCTCATAGGCCTGGAGCAGAGGACTACAAACACCCAGCAGACCAATGGGAAAGGCAGGAGGTAGCTGTAAAGAAGCTGTGTGTGTGAAGCAGACTGAGGAGTGTGTGTGCACACATCTGACAGTCTCCAAGTGTACGTTACCATACGTGTATCTGACCTCCTGTTAGCATGCACCTTGGTTGGACTGTGAGAGGAAGAGAAGCGGGATGGACAGGCAGATCCCCAAGGGTCTGTTTGCCACAGGCCCTGGAACACAGGCAGCTTTAGAGGGGAGTGCATCCCTAAATCAGCATCTGCATGGCAGAAAAACTCCAAGATGCACGCAGCCCTTGCTGGATGCCTGTCCCCCTTGGTATGTGCCTGCACCTCCTTAAGCACACGCTGCCTGTGGCACGAATGCCAGTGGGTGTGTGTGCCCAGAACACCTATGGGTCCCAGTGTGTTTGTTCTGACAGAGCACAGGGGGGTGTGCTGGGGGAGAAAGGGGGGTGCATCACATGTCCTGGCAGAGCACTGATGACACAGGGAGAAAAAGGAAAGCCCAAGGTGCAAACTGATGGGGTCACGAGTGACAGCACACACAGACCAGAGAACTGGAAAGAAGCAGAAGATAGAAGATTAGAAAGAAAGTAATAAAATCAGTGACATGCACTTAAAGAAAACACAGGTTAGAGAGGCTGCAGCACCATGTGCAGGGCAGTACAGTCCTCCCTTCCCACAGAGCACACGCAGTGATGCCTGGGGGCCTCTGGAAACAGGACCTGAGCCCCAGCTGCCATCACGCCCCTGTGCCTCCTCCAGCAGCTACAGAAGAGGGACCCTAAGAAAAGCAGCTCATCCTGGGAAATCTGTGGTAGCAGGGAACATCCCTGTCTTACAGAAAGGAGTACACTATGGTGACTGATTCCTGCCAGTGCCCAAAGCAGCAAGGCCTTAACCCAACACAGGAATCAGCCAGGCACTCGCTGAGACCTGAGTGAAAAGCTGCCCCTTGGCATCAGAGGCAAAGGGGAGCTGAGGACCTGGCCTGTGGAATCTAAAAGCAGGAATGCTGGATCTGGTACCTATCCTCTCCTTGTCATTATCCTTACCTCTAAAAGGCTCTCCCTTCATCAGTTCCTTTTCCAGGAGCAAACCACACTCAGGACACTGCAGTTTGGAATGCAAGGATCTCTGTCCTGCCCACAGCAGACAAAGCTGCCAGGACCAACACTCCCTCACCCTTCTGTGGTGTAATGCAGAACTTCTGCTGTGCCCTAAGCAATTCCAACAAATCCCAGATAACCCAAAAGCACAGGCAGAGGTACAGCAGTGTTATAGGAGCAAATCATGCGATCACCTAAAAAGCTCCTGACAACCCCACCCTGGATCTTCCAGACTTGTCTGCTGGCAACAGCAACAGGTTCATGGAGGAGCAGAGAGCCCTGAGGCCAGGGGTGTACGTCCTGGGCCACCAGCGACTCCTCCTGATGGCTTTGCTTCCAAAAGCGTCTCCCTCTTCTACACCCACCTTAAACAAAGCTTTTGTTACAGCATTCCTTGGATATGGTAACGCTTAGGAGAGTCAGAGCTGGCATCACCTCACAAAGCCTGCCCTGTCCTATTAGGAAATGTGCATGGGAACGAGACACAGGAGAGAGAAAACCCCAGGTATCTCCCGGGGAAGGGATGACAGATCACTCTCTGCTGCCTCTCCCAGCAAAAAGAAGCCAGACAGACAACTTCTGTTTGGCTGGATCCAACACAACAGCAGAGCTTTTTTAAAAAAAAAATAAATCCCAAACCAAAATTGAGCAGTGACTGTGTGCAGGATGTCTACTCTCAATGGCACTGTGGTGCCTACACAGCATCACAGTGAGAGTTTTCACTGTATTCAATGCTCATGGCCTTCCCATCAGACACAGAAGTGCTGCTGCAGCCCTCTTTCCATGCACAGCCCAGAGGTGATGTGTCCAAAGCCAGAGGGAAGTGTATGCCAGAGCAAGAAATCAGATCTGGTCACCTCCATCCCAGCCAGCCTCTTCTGAGTGATGGCTTGTCAGCAGACACTTGGCTGCACAATACCTGCACAGCTTCTAGCCCCTAACACAAGGGCAACGTGTCTGTTTTGGCAGGTGCTGCTTACAAACTCTCTTCCACCTGTATTTTTGTGGCAGGGTTGCTCCTGGCTTCATGTGAAAATACAGAACTTCCATTAGCAAACGATGCCACCTGAAGAGTCCTGACAGAACCACAGAGCAGCATCCACTGCAGCAGGCATGAGATGCCACAGGCAGAGAACACTCAGTGAATCAGGACAGCAGACAGAATCCCACAGAATCTGGAGCACGAAACAAGAGCACAGGGCAAGACAATGCTGCCAGAACACAGTGCTGACATCCTGACTCATCACTGTGCCTGTATGCAGGCATCCCCGTTCGTGGGGAGCCAGGCAAGGAGATGTCACTACATACAGGCTCACAGAGTAGTTCAGGTCAGAAGGGACCTGTGGAGGTCATGGGATCCAAAACCTGCTCAGAGCAGGGCCAGCTTCAAGGGTCTGATCAATGTGCTACAAGACAGCAGTCATCTTGTTTAGACTCTTCTAAATCAAGGACCATCCAACAAACAGGCTTTCCAGTGGCCTTTCAGCACTCTGACACCACAGGGCAGTGCAGTGAAACTGAGGCAGTGCTTCAGGAAAAACCCCCAGCTGAGACAGACCAGGCAAAGGACTCATCCCAAGCAAAGCACTGAAGCTTTTCAAGAAAATTCTGCTTGAAGGGCAAAAGCCCTGGTACTAGGAACATTTGTCCAGCTCTGAATAAACCATAAACAGACCTGTTAAATGATCCAGTAACGATGGGAAGATTTGTACCCTCAAAGCCCCAGGTAATCAGCCAGCTCTCACTGAGGATTCCACTATGTATTTCTTCATCCTCAGACTTCCCCAGAAGATGACAGCATCATTGTCATCCAAACACTGGAGCTGTCAAGTGGTATCACAACTCATGGTAATCCCTCCAGCACCTTCTCTAGCAGGCTGGCAAGGATGAGTCACTAGCAGCCCTGTTCCTCAAAGCTCACTCAAACCCCAAAAGAGACTGTTTCAGTTGTCCTTTGAATGCCTCCTACAGGAACATTACAGGCTGAAAGCTGTAATTAGTTATAGTAGCAGCTTGCTAATTTTTGAAAGGAATTATACGACACAGTAAACGCCTGGACTAGCTTCAAGTTTTAGGTTCTGAGCTAGGAAGATTTCTTTCTTCCAAAACAATTTTAAATCACACTTTGATAGCTAATGAAACAGCCTGTGTGGTTAAGAATGCCCTGGCCTTGCTAATTCCTTGGCTTCAGCAAGTTTTCCAGTCTAGCAGCACTGGATATGTGAAATGCTCTTCCCATTTCTCATGGGAAGTATGTCTCACAGCTTCAATAAATACCATCTTTCTCATGGGTTACAAAGGAGGCAGGAGGCTGCGTGCTTAGAGGGAAGGAATACATTCACCATGACATAAAGGTGGTTATGGTTTTATAGAAACTCCCCTGTCTTCATGGTTGTGCAAGCAGTGCTGAAATACCAGAGCCATCTCACCCATGCAGCTGTCAGCAGCACATGGGCTCAGTCAAGCAGCGGCTGCTTTGCACTCTGATCAGATCTCTGTAACCTCTCCCAGCACCTCACTGAGGAAGGCTCGCTTATCCCCTGGTTTTAATACCACGTAATCCAAAAGACAGGCAGCTGGTGCCCCTTCCTGCACTAGCCTCAGGGAGACAAGAGGGAAGGTTCTTCTGCCTCACCGTGCTGCCCTCCACATGGCTCGTTTCTCTGCCTCCAGAGCCCGACGTTCTGCTGGGGAAAGGTCCTTCTCCTGCCCGCTCAGCAGCTCAGGGCTCTGCATCCGCAGCCGCTCCTGCTGCCGCCGCTCCGCTTTGGCTGTCCGCACCGGTGCCACTGCATCCCCTGCTCCCAGATACAACCTGGGCAGAGGGAGAAGCAGTGAGAGGCAGGCTGGCCTGGTCCATCACAGCCCCGCCTGTTTTCAAGATAAAAGGTGACGACCGACCCCCCCAGACAACTGTTTAGCGCTACATCTGAGGACACCACCTTGGGAGATGGAAGGACACGTAACAGAGGCGAGTTTCTCTGATCAGTTGGTTCTGATCACAGCTTCCTCTTCTCCACACAATCCTTCCTTTTACAGCATACGTGTCCTAAAACGGAGGAGCCATCTGCTCCATCATCTGGTACCTCCCAGGCAAAGGATGCTGCTGGTCCACTTACCCAGACATAGAGTTGGTTATCTGCTCAGGCTTGATTCCCTCTTCCAGTGAATTCCTCTGTGAGCTGTTGTTCTCATTGACCTCAGAGGGCCTAGAGCAAAAGAAGGATGTCAGCTGACGGTACCACAGGCTGGCATACCCCGGGATGGTTCGGAACACACCCCAACTCCAGAAAGCAAACTAGTTCAGCTAGAAGACATGACCCTTAATGATTCTGCTCCATGGCTGCACCCATTTCCTTGCTGATTTCATAAATGCTCATGCTCTCTAACACCAGAACTCATTTCCTTCACTTGGAGGTCACCCATCCCCTCACACACAGGCATCCTTCAAAGGCAGTGCTTCGTGTCTGTCGACAAGCTCTCGCAGAGCTCCAGCCCGGCTCTTTCCAGCTGCCCCTATGTGATGGGCAGCCTGGCTGGTTCCTGTGTTTTCCTCTGCTGAGGTCAGACAGATGCCAAGGTTTAACCAAAGAACTCAGATCCATCCCCTGGGCAGTAAGTGCATCAGGGGACGATGTGGAGTGATCTCAGAACAGCGATTCTCGATGCAGCCGCTCAGCGAGCAGCTGCCTGACACACTGAGGCTTTATGCTCATAACCAGTTACTGCAAACTTCAGATCTGCTGAGCTGCAGTTACCACCTGCAGCAAGTTTCACACCTGCAGACACTGCTCAGCCTGACCTGCAGCAAAAGGAGGTCGCACAGGTCTGTCTCCCTCAGGCTAAGAGCACCCATGGTTACTGCGGCTCAGCTGGCAGTGAGGACGTTCATCCTCCTATCTTCTACTGCTCAAGTTCATTTTGATTACATTTCAGTTTCTGCTCTAGCATGACAAAAAAATATTCCAAGAAATACAAATTCAGCCTATTCCAGTGCGTTGCCTTTCTTCAAGCCTGAACAGTAAGAACTGAAAGGCATCTGATGGATCCCACCTTCCTGTTCTCTAAAACCTGCCACGTGTCAGAATGGAACCAGCAGGGATAACACACCTTCTCCTCAAACCAGGAAGCTGGTTTGCATTTGGGTGCTGTCCTGTCAGCACAGGAGGTGGAAGGTCTCAGTGCATTCATTAAGTGAGAAGTTCCACAACAGAGACTGGTCAGAAACAAAGGGGAGAAAAGAGATTCAAACTGACAAGGTTTGGGGCTTTCAGACACTGTGAGACTGGTAAGAGAAGAGATGTGAAGAGAAGGATGGATGTCTGTGCCAAAGACTCAAGAGACAGTCAGGTAAGGGCAGCTTCAGCTTTATTTTAGTGCAACTTTCTTTTTACCTGAAGTCTTATGAGAAGCCTTTTCTCCCTCCCTAGTTCTGTGACCAAGAACCAGGAAAGCATCAAGGCAATCTGGAGGACAAGTCCAGCAGAATCAGGAAAGAAGAAACTAAAAAATCCCCAAACCTGGTTCAGCATCAGGCCTTAGTTTGGATTAGCTATCTCTAAAGGTCAGCGTCTCTACACAGGGAAGTGCACAGCTGGAGGAGATATTCTTCTGAAAAGGAAGAGCTGGAAAAATCCACCCAGCTCTGTGCTGAAAAACAAATACTGCCCAGCCCTCTTCCCCAGGAATTACTGACAGTGGGACACCCCTGGCACGCTTCTTACCGAGCTGCTGAGGCCTGGATGCTCCTTCCATTTAGTCTCTCAATCTTGTACTCAACTCCTTCGATGATGACACTGGACTGCACGCTCATCTCAGGCACCTGCTTTCCCATCTCATCCTCTTCTGCCTCTTCCTCCAGCAGAAGGGTACATTTCTGCTGCAATTTTCGAGCTGCCAAAATAAGACAATTTCATCTCAGACCACAACACACTTCCTAACCCCCCCTACAAGGATCCATCTCTGGGCAGGTCCTTACCCTCATTATCCCTGCAAGTTTGTGCTGTTTTAAGTCCATACCCTCCCACAGACCCCTTTGTTTCTTCTCCACTCCACAAATGCTTCAGATGTAAGAAAGTCTACACCATTTCCTCAGTCCTTCCTTCCTTATTTACTACAATTCCACCCCTGGACACTCCACAGCACAGACAGTTCATCACACTGAGTGTACCCATCTGCAAACTGGAAGCTGTGCTCCTTTTCCCCTTTCTGCAGAGTGGACAGCCCTGGGAACCAGCATACACATCCCAAGAATGATCTTCCCACTTTCTGCCCGGAGGGACCAAATCCTGGAGTGCTGGTGATGGGCCTCCACACAGGGCAGTGGGCTGGGGGAACTACTGGGCCGGCAGACATACAGGTCCTAAGAGAACCCTGGACAAAAGAGGCCAGAGAGCAGGCTGTTCAGGGCTCAGGATTTTTCTCAGCTATCTGGATGCAGGAGTTGAATGTGCCATCAGCAAATAACACCAGAATGGGAGGTGCTCTTGACTCTCCTGAGGAACACGGGCCTTGCAGAGGGATCTGGGTCGGCCGGAGCACTGGGCCAGTGTCAGTGTAATGGAATTTAACAAGCACAAATGCTGCACCCTGCACTGGGACAGAGGGACTCTGGGCAGAGTAGAAAGTGGGAGAGGAGAGGCTGGACTGGTCCCCCTGCAGAAAGGGGTCTGGGGGTGCTGGCTGGCAGCAGGCTCAGCAGGAGTCAGCAGTGTGCCTGAGGGCAAATCGCACCCTGGGCTGCATCAAGCAGTATGAGCAGCTGGCCAAGGGTGGGCACTGTCCTGCTGGATTAGCCTTGGTGTGGCCTCACCACGAATACCACGGGCAGTGCTGGGCCCACAGTTTCAGGCAGCTGTGAAGGTCCTTGAATGTGTCCTGAGAAGGGCAACCCAGCTGGTGAAGGGCTGGGAGGCAGGTCCTGTGAGGAGCAGCTGAGGGCTCGGGGTTTGTCTAGTCCAGAGAAAGTCTGGAAAAAAGGGGGCTGAGGGGTGACCTCGATGCTCTTTGCAGCTTCCTGAGGAGGGGACATGGAGAGGGAGGTGCTGAGCTTACAGCAGCCTCCCAGTCCCTGAAAGGTGCCTATAAGAAAGCTGGGCAAGAACTGTTCCCAAGGGCATGGAGCGATAGGACGAGGGGTGATGGCTTTAAACTCAAAAGGGGCAGATTTAGGCTGGATATTACGAAAAGGTTCTTCAATATGAGGGTGGTGGATCACTGGCACAGGTTGGCCAGAGAGGTGGTGGAGGCCTCATCCCTGGAGACACTCAGGGTCAGGCTTGATGGGGCTCTGAGCGACCTGTTCTAGTGATGATGTCAGCGGGGTTGGACTAGATGACCTTTAAAGATCCCTTCCAGCCCAAAACATTCTAGGATTCTTGAGCTCTTCTCCCAGGGATCCAGGGACAGGATGTGTGGGAACGATTCAAAGCTGCATCAGCAGAGGTTGAGACTGGTCATTAGGAAGCATTTCTTTACTGAGAGGATGGACAAACATTGGAACAGGCTTCCTGGAGAGGTGGTCAATGCCCCAAGCCTGTCAGTGTTTAAGAGGCATTTGGACAGTGCCCTATCTCCTGGTCAGCCCTGAGGTGCTCAGGCAGTTGGACGAGACAACTGTTGTACATCACTTCCAACTGATCTGATCTATTCTCATCTGTCTCCTGTAACTGCAGAGTAATAAAGCTGAAGTCTTACGAACAGCCAACCACCCCTGGGCTGTCAGGAGCGCTGGATTCTGGTGTGTGTGCTCCTCTTTCCTCCCTGGCCAAAAGGATTTGCTTATTGGGCCAAAGTTCCTTGCACAGATTCCAACATACCTTCCTCTTCTTTCATTTTCTTCAGGTCATCTTCTCCTACCAAGGAGACACGCTTGGGAGGCTTATCCATCTGCTGCTGCTTCACTTCGATTTCAAAGTACTTCTGCCTCTCGCGGAACGACCTCTGCTCCGGGCTGTGCAGGGCACTGGGGCTGTGCGTGGCCACCTGGGAGAGCCACACCAGCACTGCCACGGGGTGACTGAGCCAGACCTCCCTCCCCACGTCCACCTCAGCCTCGTGCTCCAACACCCTCCTTCCATCCTCCCCCCACGTGCCCACGCTCTGATCCTGTCTCCACATCCACCCTCCCGAAAGCCCGAATCCTCTCAGCGTCCCCATCCTGCTTCCAGCTCCAGCCACCAGCACTCACCTCCGGGGCAGCTTTGGGACTCTCCGTGCTGCTCTGACCAGGCAGTTCCTAAGAAGAGAGAGAAACTGTTCTGAGGAGAGTATTTCCTACCACAGCTCCTGCCCTCCAGCACAGCAAAGAATCTGATGCCTCAAAGAGCAGCAGCCACGGACGGTACCCGATGGGCTGGTCCACAAAACAGACCCAGAATTAACACAGGACAATGCCACCTGAGCAATCCTGAGTACTACAGACTTCTGTTGAGTTAAGGGTGAAACAGAAGCACATGGGGACAACTTCTAAAGAAGCAGAAACTAAAAAAAATGGGGAAGGAGGTGAAGGAATGGCAGCAGAAGGCTTAGCTTAAGGTGGAGGAGGCTTTAGATCAAAGACATAACTATGAAAAATTGACTTCTGAGAAGTGGAAACACTGTCAGGAAAGAAATACATCTGTATTTACCAGAATAAACAAACAAATATTGGATGAGAACTACACAGGGGGCAGAAATTGATCCACAAAATCCATTTATGAGCCAGAAAGCAGTAAGGGCAAAACGAGAACTGCTTTTTCATTTTATAAATGAAAAGAAACTGTAAGACAAGTAGACCACATTCAACTTCATTCAAATACACTCCAAAAACTAATGGAAACTTTCAACTTTATAAAGTTGAATAAATAATGAGCACAACAAGAAAGGAAGAAGTAAAAAAAGCCCCAAACTTCTAGCTAAGAAGCACATGTCTGGAAACAGGAATTATTGCTGCTAACACCGAAGGAAACCCAGGAGCTCAGTATGCTCCCTGCAGGGACAAGATCATCCTTCCTGAACAACTCTGAGCAAAATTATTTGTGAAACCAAGTCTGACACACAAGGAATTTTGACTTGTTTCACTGGGTGGCAGTTTGTGTATAAAAGACAGCTAATATATTCTGAGAAATCAAAAACCAGGCAAAAATGATTTGAGCAGCAGAGCCATGGTTCTGTTCAACTGCAACGGGACAAAGAGTCATGGGTTCATATTATTCAAACAAACAAGAGTGAAATGGAGCAGGTGCAATGTAGATGAATCTCCTATCCTCCTTTGATGATATAAAAAATATGGAAAAAAACCTCTTCACAGCGACCTTAGAATCCCCATTTTAGGAAATTCAGACCTCAGGTTGACTGGAACTGAGCAACCTCCTACAGCTTCACAGGTTGGGTTGTCTGGCATGGAGGACCAAGGCAGATGACCTCGTTAGTGTGAATGGTTCTATGTTCCAAATACATGGAGGGGAGAAGTATTTGAAACACAGAACCATCCATGGAGGGGAGAAGGATCAGTTCCAATTAAATGAAAGATCAAACTCTAACAAGGAATTCCTCAGAACAGGTTTAGCCTGGCCCTGGGCTCTGGAAGTTCAGCATTTCTTTCTAGCAGAATCATGCAGATATGCAAGAGCATCCTAATGTCTGGGGAGAACAGCAGCAAGGTGAAATTAAACGAGCTCTCAGGACTCTCTGTGTCTCTCAGGACAGGACTCTGGGGTGACCATCTGCAACATGAATAAACTCCAGCTTCCAAGGGACCTCGACACATCCCTCCTCCACAAGAGCTAACTTGGGAGAGAACAAATCGCTGCCTCCTTCCCCTGCTCCCACTCTGCCCAGTGCCCGACCTTCCCTTTGTGCCAGTGTGTGTGTGACGTCCCCTCCGGCCAGCACACCTTACCTGTGTCTCGAGCAGGGGGTGTGACAAGGGCACTGCTGCAAAGGTCTTGTAGGCTTGCTTGACATTGATGGGGAGCTCGTCAGGAGAGGGGGGCGAGGGTGGCTTTTGCTACAGGGACAAAGACAGAAGGGAAAGACAGCCACAGGTGTTATAGTAAAGCTGAACACGGGGCAAACACAACGCAGCTCTGAGCCTGCAAAGCCTGAAGAGTGGGATGTGTAAGGGACAAGTCCTGCAGCCCTGGGAGGGAACACGAGCAGTGTGTCACATGCTACAATGCTACATACAGCACAGCATCTATCACAGCCCTGTTTTACTTCCTGGATGGTCAAAGCATGGTACTTCTGGCAGCACAGATCCTCACTGACTTGACCAGAATTCTGTGATCCATCTCTTGGCCAAGGGGCTTACTGCTGTCACATTCCTTAAGGACTTCCTCCCAGTTCAACCAGCTTGCACCTACCAGAATCAGTGGGCTCTGGGGCTGGAACAGGGCAGCTGTACAGCTGACTCTGACCCCTACTCAGGGCTGAACAAGCCACACTTAGTTCATTAGAAAACAAAGATAAGCCCTGGCCTTATCTGGCATTTCTGACTAATGGGACCTTCGCCGGAGGGGATCTATTGGTCTCCTGTACTCCTGGTTCTGAGCAGTAGGCACTGCAAGGCTGATGGTCACAGCTGCCCAAAGCAAAGGGACAGCTCCTCAGGGATCTACAATCTGGAGAACTGCCTTTGATCGCAAGCTTTCCCTTCACAGACTTCCACTCACACAGAAACATCTGATAAGGTCCAAGAGGTCCTGCTGCCTGTCACCTGCCTTTGCTGGTCCTTTCCTCACCTATCTTCCCCATGACCCTTCTATCCCATTCAGGGAGGAAGAAGAGTCGTAATGACCTGCTCAAAGCATCACAGAAATGAATGTGAGTACAGGGGAAGTGACACCACCACCTTCCTTTCTACCAGAAAGCACATCCTCTTTGGTCACTTTACTCTTTCAGTCCCTCTAGCTGTGCTAACTCAGCTTCAGGTGCTTGTGGGTTTTCTTTGGCCTGGACTGAAGCTAAATCCTGTTGCCTGACGATGTTCTCTTCTGCACAGGATAAATAACAGCACATCAGGATCAGAAGAGACTGTAAAATATGTGAACCTTGGCCAATTATGTGGATTATATATAGCTGTCTGTCTGCAAATCACACCTCTAATTTGGTATCATGTCATAAAGCTTCAAGAAAAAAGGAAAGGCTATATATATATTGCAGGTATACAAGTCTTTTGTCATGACAGAGACCAAAATACCTGAACCTCTCCCATCAACATACGGGCCAGGGACTATGAATCTTTCAAACCCAAACATTCTGCAAATCATAAAACTTCATTAGCAGCAAGTTGGTATTGGCTTTTGCTCCGAGACACCAAACCTTGATAGACAAGTGTTCTGAAAAATGCTTCAACAGAAGACAGCACTTCATCAGTATCTAAACCTGCCAGTGCTGTGGGGGTTTCAGCCACAAGGCAGCTTCAGCAGTGCCAGCTGCCTCAGTGGGTACGGGAAGGCACGCTCATCTGTGTGAAACGGCTGGATGGGACGCACTGACCCTGACTCTGTCAGTGTGCAGGCTCCCACCCAGGACACCCAGACCAGTGAACAACCAAGAGCAGCCTCAGCTAGGGCACGTGACCTCTGACCTCCCAAACCCCCCCTGGAAGGTGGGTTCAGCAGCCTCAGCTAGGGCGCATGACCTCTGACCTCCCAACCCCCCCTGGAAGGTGGGTTCAGCCCACCCACTGGAGAAGTGGCACTACAGCAACCCAGGAGGACAGATAGAGCTTAGCAAGAAGGAACTGCAGGCCACTTACAGAGTGCTGGACACTGAGGCACAGCTCAGGGTGCTGGAAGGGGTTGGGGCTGTCCCCGTCCTCCGAGTTATGCGAGGCGGCGTTTTGTCGCACCCGGGACAGAGGCTGAATGACGCCTGGCTTGGTCTGCTTGTGTCAGCACCACACAAGAGGGGAAGGCAGGGGGAGGTGGAGGGCAGAGAGGGGGGAAGAGAAAGAGAAACGGGCAGTTAGGGCAGCAGGTGCATGCCATGCAAGTGAATACAACAAATCCATGCACGTGGGCTCAATTCCTCAGCTGCACGGCTGACTCCAGGGACCAGACTGGGAGGGAGTTATGAAGCAAGCACTAAACAATGCCTCTGGTGCAAGTGTTGTAGACAGGCAGAGAGATTCAGAGAAGTCAGGGTCACAAGAGGACCAGCGGGTTACAGAGCAGGCCAGGACACAAGGATGACTCTGCCATACAAGTAGCAGCCTGCAAGGGTCAGAGGGGTATGGCATGAGCATGTCAAAGCTTGGAGAATGAAAGCATCCCAAAGGGAAGATGCAGTAGGGACACATCTGCCAGGAATGGGTATTGTCAAAAGCTGGGGATGAGAAGGAACTGACACCCAGCTTGGGCTCCAATTAGAAATGTAAGACAAGAGTCTGAGATTTGACCCAGGTGCCACCACTGCTGGATGCTGTGTGCAAGCAAACAAAACATCCAGTACCAGAGAGGGTAGAAGCAGGAGTTGAGTAAACCAGCAAAACCTAGGTGGCTGAAAGCTGCAGGGGTAAACAGGAGTAAAAGCTTCAAAAACACTTGTGTTAAGTTTTCAAACAGACAATATTTAAGACGTAGTGCATTTGTACTAACTTGAGGTGTAGTGAGGACTGAAGACAGAATAGGAGCCAAGAATGAGACTGTAAGGACTGGAAGTGAGCACACAGAGGAGGAAGAGGCAAGCTCTACGTGCTGGAGAACGCATGGGGACACTACCCTAAGGTCTCATGGCAGATGTACTTACTGATTTACTGTCATCCTGTGATGTAATGAAGTTAATGGAAGCCTGAAACAGAAATACAGGCGTAAATCTGGAGTCTGTACAGGAAGCTTCTGTTCTACCCTGCTCCCTATGAAACCAAATACAAACCTCCCAATCCCTTCCCTGCCCCATCACCCACCCTGTACAGGGAAAAGCCCCCCAAGTCCTCTGCTGCCTTCTCCACGCAGGAAGCAATCCAGAGCCCACCCACAGGAGCCTCTCCTGGTTCCTCTGCTACGTGAGGAGGCACTTGCACCTCTCTGCAGACCTCCAGGCACTGACCCCCGTCCTCCCCACCTCAGCTGGTCTTGGCCCTTGTGAACATCCCCTGCCCCGGCACTTGCTACTGAGCTTGAGCAAAGCCATCAGCACCACAGCTTCTCTGCCAGGAAGCGCTCACAGATGCCATCTCAGCAGTGGCTAGCGGGGAACAGCCTCTGGGCCTGGGTGCTGTGCTCTGCAGCAAGCCCTTGGCACACACCAGGCCCAGGAGCCAGGGAACACAGAGCCAGAGGAAGGGGCGACCAGAGGAAGGGACGACGAGCAGCGGTGCCGGGTGAGAGCAGCATGGAGCAGCAGCGCACACTGCACACCAACAGGCACTTACAAAGCGGGTCTCCCTGCCTGGCAGGTGAGCAGGCCGAGGGGCTGCAGGCGTCTGGAGAGGGACAACACCAGGGAGGGTCGTCAGGGGAGAGAATGGGAGAGAAAACGAAGAAACCGGGTTTTCCGCGTGAGAGGCTGAGACAAGCACCTCTCCCAGCACAGAGACTGTTACCAGAGCTGTCGGTGTCCCCACCTCAGAGCTGTCAGTGTCCCCACTTCGCCCACGCACACAGACCCACCACAAACACATCCCTTTTCCCCACCAGAAGCTTGCAGAAGGCAAGGCCAGGCCAGACCATCGTGTCGCCAGCCTCGGGACAAAGGATTCACCTTCCCTCAGTCGTGCTCTGAACCAAGCCTGTTCCAGAACTCTGAAACTCTGACTGGACTACACGATGCCAAACCCAGAGCATCTACATTAGAACAGGCGGAGAATCAGAGATGCAATTCCCTGGCACTGCTACTCTGGAGAAGCAACCCGAAGGTCCAAGCTCCTGAATCCTCACAGAATGTACAAGCCAGAAGGCCAGTGATTGTCCTGTGTCCTTCGGCATTCCCTGCTGGACCCGTTCTGTTTAGTTCTCTCCATCATCTGGGGAGAGCTCCATCCATCAGGTGCAGCCTTGACTGACATGCAGGAGGCGGCTGCGGAAGACCCTGATCCAGGAAGTGTTACACAGCCTAACAGACACCTCACGTACAGAACTCAGGGCTGAGGGTGCCACTGGCAGGACCAAGGGCTCGGCACCGCGACATCAACAACTGCCAAGGTCCCTAAATCCCAACGGTCAGGGATCAGGCACGGAAAAAAGGCCATGAAAATGACAGGCAGACTAGGTGTCAGAAATGGAGGCAGTGAGCAAACCTGCTGCAGACCTTAGGAGGCTACAGTCAAGGACAAAGTAATGAAGTGGGCTGCTAAGAAATGAACAGATTGTCTCTCATAGCACGCACGTCTCTCAACAGAGATAGAAAGAGAAGCAAGAAAAACGCTGCACAGATTATTCAGTATGTTGTCCAAGCTACAGAGATTTCAGGATACAACCCCCCTGAAGTGTTAGAGTAGGCTACAAATCACAGCAAGTGCCACCTAGCAGTGACTGTGAGACACCCAGTGTAGAACTGGAAACGCAACTGCAAAAACTGGAGAGTGAGAAATCATGAGATCCTAACACCAAAGATGTGATCGCTGAGCAAGCCCATCCCTAGCTGAGAGAGCAGACACCCAGACAGCCAGAGGGATGCTCGTGGCAGGGACAGGGGCACTCAGCCTCCAGTGCCACAACACCGTTAACCAAAACCGCCCGCGGTACCAGGGGACCAGGCGGTACCAGGGGACCAGGCGGTACCAGGGGAGTGCCTGTGACAAACTGGAGCAAGGGACTTTTCTAAAAAGAGAATTAAAACAGCACATTGAGAGAGGTCAAATATTGGAACTGGCCTCTAGAAAGATGCAGCTTTTCCATCTCCAGAGGTGTATAAGATGTAACTAGATGTGGCCTTTAGTAGCCGGATCTACTGGACCTGCTCTGAGCATGGTTGTAGACCAGACCTTCCATCCTAGACCATTCTCTGAGCAGCCACATGGCCACCCTTGGGACCTGGGGTCCCTTTTCAACTGAGAGCTGAGGATCTTCAGAGACAGAGCAAATGTCTATCTAGATCTTTTTCTGTTGTAGAATGAGGAGCATTCTCTCCACCCCACTCCTTCTACAGAGAAAGGATCCAATCTCAAATGAAATCTGCACTTGTGGCTGTGGTGGTTTTGCACAGTGGGGTTCTGGTAGTGGGGGGGCTGCCAGGGTGGTTTCTGCAAGAAGCAGCTGGAAACTTCTCTCCCCCACCCCTGGCTAAGGAGGAAAACAATTTGTGAGGAACTGACCCCAACCCCCATCCCCATCTTCCCCTGTGACACCTGGGGGGAGGAAGGGAGAGAAATCATGGATAAAGTTAAGTCTGTGAAGGGGCGTGGGGATGTGTGTTAAGATCTGGTTTTACTTCTCGTTATCCTACTCTGGTTCCAGTGTGTGTGTAATAAATTAGATGCATTTTTTAATTCAGTGTTGAGCCTGTTCTGCCCATGATGCTGAATGTGGAATGATCTCTCCCTGCCCTTATCTCCACTCCTGAGCCTCTCAGTATCTATTTTCTCCCCTGTCCAGCTGAAGAGGGGAGTGACAGACTGTCTTTGGTGGGCTTCTGGCCTCCAGCCAGGGTCAAACCACCACAGTGGCAAGAGGAATACTTACCCACAGCCCAAAATAAACCTCCTATCAGTGTGCAACTTCAGTCAGAAAAGCACGTGGAGCTGGAACAGAAGGCACTGCTTCGGGATCTCCCTGGGAGACTGAGGAGCACTGGCTTACACACCAGAAAGGATCCTGCTAATCCCGATGTCTCCTTTTCTTCCAACATACCAATTGCCAGAATGAAACAGCCTTTGCTTTGGTGAGGCCATTCTCAATAAAGACAGACCACTACCATCCTGTAGTCACTCCAGGTACTCCCCTGGGAATTAAGTTACCTCTCAGAGCAATAAGCTCCCACTGAGTTTACAACGAGCTAACCATACTCCTGCGTCTCAGACATTTTCAGAGAGCAGAGTTCTTCCCCCAGTTCTCTAGACGTCTCCTGTGACAGACAGACACCCTTCCACCTCCAAGGCATCACACTCCCAAGGATGATCACCACATGTATTTGGGCTCTGCTGCCCACCTGCCCCAGAAGCATGCCTCCCTCCTCCCTCCCTCCCTGCCCTTCCCCATCCTGCCTGTCCTGGGCAGTCTCACCTGCTGATTGCTAGGAGAATAGGGGGTTTCACGCCTGGAGTTTCCTGTCCCAGACTCGCCCACAGGAGCCTGAAAGAGAGAAGACAAAGCTAGGTAGTCACTGCACAGCAACAACATCCATACCTCTCCCTTCGTGGTGAGACCAGGAAGCAAGGGAGACCATCGACATCCAGCCTGAGGCCACACACGGGCCACCTCACCAGGGGAGCAGAGGAGCACTGGGCCCAACAGCAGCTCTCACATGGCAGAAACTTGCAGAAAGCATTAGAAACAGCAAGGGAATGACTAACACCACACTGGAACTGAGATCACAGCCCAACACCCTGCAAGGCCAACTGAATCAGGTTAAGATCTTCTGCTGTGTAAGACCACCCCTGGAATCCTCTCCCCCTAACTTCTCTTTAGCCCTCAACAGGCTGGGGCACAGTCTAGGCAAACCTCCTGTTATACAGGCACCGAGCGAAGAACAGGCCCTGCTACCTGACAGGAGAGAGGATTCACCCCCAGGCACACCCACTGCTGTTGGCCTGCTGGTAAGCCCAGAGCTTAGGGTAGACAGGGCTGTCACCTCTTCCACTGGAACCCTTGACCACCAATGCTCAGGCTGAGCCAGCTCAACAGCTACCAGAGTCCCAGGAATCATCTGCACACAGGAATTAGCCTGTCCACAGGATTAAGGAGTATGATTTAAGGAGCATGCCTGAAGATGAACACAGGACATTTGGGATTCAGACAACTGTTCAAGCAAACCCAGGGTTCTGCAGTAATTAGTATGCGCTACTGAATTGGATTCAAGTCAACCTTGGGCAATGGCATTTCTACTGACCAAGCCAGGACACATGATCCAAAGCTTATACTGGAGCACAGAAAACATCTGCTCCTTCCTGGCACTGTAACGACAGAGAAAGCGGCAGCATCGACTGATCCCCTTCCATGCCCCCACTGCACAGAGTGTTGCTGCTCTCCCTGCTTCCAGCTACTGCCATCCAAGCCTTCCCGTGTGCCAGCACACACAGCTTACAGTCCCCATGGAAGGAGCCGGTCCACAACTCTGCTTGGCAGGGACTACAGCTCCCTCATCCAGCTGACACACGACTTCTCCAGTGCTGGTGTCGGCACAGGACGAGGACATGCAGATGGGAAACTGATCCCTTTAGACAGCAAGGTGGAACTGGATTAGCTCCAGCTCTCTGTGACACCCGCCTCCAGCTGAATGATAGCTGCTCTGGTTTTAAGTCTACCTCCAAAAAGGGTCAGTGCTTTGTGACCACTGCTTTTTTGGTCTTTTGAACTCTAAAGCTGCATGTCTGCAATGTCCAAGCCACAGCCTTTGACTTCTAACATACTGAGAGATTCAGTTCCATGCCTTGCTCTGGGCTCATCTGCCTTCACGTCTGTGACAAGCAAATTCTCAGCAAGGAACTAGGCTAAAAACATCAAAGAAAGCTACAGCTCGGTGTTGTCTGCTTGGTTTTCCTTCTGTGTATGGGGCTGGTTGTTTGCAGCTATTCTGCTGCTCTTGCTTTTCAGAGCTCCCGAAAGGCTGAGAAAGGAGAAGGGGGAGAGTGGTGTGGTGCTCATCCGGACCATACCACCTGTGGGTCTAGTCCTTGCTCTGCCACAGGTTTCCTGTGCAACAGCAAGAAGGTTAACTACAAACTCATTTCCCAGAGCAGAAAGCAGAGCTCTCCCTTGAAGCCTACGAGTCTAGACACACCGGAATGTGTCGTACCCAGGAACAGCACGAGCCTGGGCTGCAGACCAGCTCTGTCAGCTGCACTGCCCCTTCCTTTTCCCAAGCCTGGAGACAGCTCTTTGTTCAGGTCCAGGTCCGTAAGCATGACACCACCACCGCCCTTCCATAAGCCTCTCCCTGCTCACAGTCCCAGCAGACAGGGAGCCCACTGCTCCCAGCCTGACTCTTGCCCACCCAGAGGCGTGCTGCCTGACATCACCGCCCCCCCTCGAAGGGGGCTCGGCAGCGCACAGGCAGGCAGGAACCGGGGCACGTCAGCGGCCCGAGGACAATCCAGTGTCCGCCAGCCTCTGCCCGTGACGCCGGCGCAGCACACGTGTTAGGTGGGGCGGCCCCGCGCAGGCCTCGTGCTGCCTGGCGCCGGGGGCCCAGGCCATGCGCGGGGTTTAGTGCAACGCGGGCGGCCTCGGCGGCGCGACTGCATGCCACACACAGCGTGCCGGGGCACTGCTTGCCTTGGAGTAAAGGTTGGTCTTCAGCACGCCCCCCCTGCCATAGCCCAGGGGCGGGCCCCCCAGGCAGGCCTTGCCCGCCGCCTTCCCCCTGCGGTTAGCCACCACGAAGGGGTTCTCACTGAAGAGGATCGGCTGAGAGTCGATCATACACTCTTGCTCTGGCGTCTCTGGCATCTGGTCCCGGGACAAGGGGCAACCCGTGGGATCCTGCTTGTCTAGCTGGGGCTTTTCAGCCCCGCTCGTGCACTTGTCGGGTGACGCCGGGTCCTGAGGAGGGCCAGCCACGCTTCCGGCGGTGGGGCCTGCGGCTGTCTCTGGGTACGAGTCCCGGCTGTCCTGTGCCACTGGCAGGGACAGCACAGCGCAGTCGCCCTCCATTCTGGAGCTGGCCTTATTATACTGAACAAGCTGAGAGGAAAACAAAAGGATCAGAAAGAAGTAAGGAGAACAGAGCAAAGCAGAGGAGGGAGAAAATACAGAGCAGCTGGTGCTGAAGGACAGGGGAGAGGAATTCCAGTGCTAAAGCCCACAATGACCACCCGTCCCTCCCCTCTCTTCTACTCCACCACCACCCCTGCTGCTCTGAAAGCTGCTTCCAAGAGAGGACCCTGCTGTCAGCACGCAGTACATGCACCAAGACGCTGTCAGGCACGAGCACACTTCCCAGCTCTCATACACAGCCCAGCCTGCTAACCAGGAACACTGCTGCGCTCCAGCAGCACCGTGTGAGTGCACACCCCCTCCATCCCTCGGCAGCACATCCAGGGCTCAACTCCACCACCTCACAGCAAACACCAACCGCCTCACCCCTGCACTCTCAAGCAGTTCCAGCACTGTCACACACAGTAACACCTCTCGCCTCGCTCCAATGCCTCCGCCATATCGTCCATCCCAAGCCTTCCCAGCACACCTGTACAGACTAACATGCTTTTATGGCCCCACTTCACTGAAATACACACCGACAGGTAACAGCTAAATAACAGATCCCTGTGGGCACTCGTACTGAAGGCAGGACTGAAAGAGAGCCCCAGTTCTACCTAGGCCCGACTGGACCCATCCCAGATGAAGCACTGACCTTTCCTCTTTTAACACTGCAAGAGTTTGTTACCCCAGCCAAAGCCTTCTTCAGAGAAGCAGAGACAATCAGAGAGCAGCGACCAAGCCTCCCTCTATCCAAGTGTCTGCTGGGGAGCAGAGGGACCTCTTCTGCTCAGAGCACATTCTCCAACTCCTGTGTCATGGCAGCAGCCACAAAAATAGCTCTCAAGGGCTGGGTGGGCTGGTGACTACAATGGCAGCTGAGAGGCTCAGGAATTCCTGAGGCCCTCCCCTCACCCCTCAACCCCAACCCAACCTAAAGCAGTGGTTGGCAGAGCTCTGGCTGATATCAGGTTTCTTCAGACAGGGAAGCAATTTTGCTGTCGTAGCTGCGTTACTTTCCAGTGTAAAACCCCAGCAATCCCCTGCCCCAATTCCATCCTCCTTGTCCCAGAGTGCCACAAACCACACTAGCAAGAGCCCCATGCACATCAAGTACTGGCAGGTGAAAAGCACCATCTGCTCGGTGGGAGGCTGTCGTGCCAACAGCACCAGTGGGCTGGTCGGTCCTACAGCCAGGCCCCTCCGAGACCACCCAAGCAGGACACCACTAACACTGATCACCCTGGGATCCAGGTGAGTCCCACCAGCACCATCCCTGCTTTGCTCTGGACAAAGGGAAGGACTTTCCTCTCTCAGGACACTGTGGAGATGGGTGTCTCACCAGGAGCGTGGCATGTCTGGGAGGTCCATGGGGAGGCTCGACCCCTGTTCTGTTCACAGACACGACTGGAACTGAGATCCATCTCCCCCAGCTCTGACCTCCAGCGCTTCGGCCTCGCTCCCTCTACTCCACAGTGGGTTATTTTTACCAGGCAAGCAGCAGTTTCTATTCTGGGTAAGCTGGGATTCTGGCAGTGCAGCGGTGCTCTTCCCAGCCCTGCCTCCATCACTCTCCAGCCGAGCAGGCAGCACAAGCACGTTTTACCCTGCACCCTCCAAGGCAAATACAGAAGAAATGTGCTTGCAGTTCTGATCCAGACACTGGAACAAACCTAACTTCACATCTAATAAACAAGTAGAGAGATGGCTAGAAATTGAAGAGAACAGATTCAGACTAAAGGTACAGATTGTTAACTAACTAGCCAGGATGATACACTGCTGAGATTAAGAGTCACAGAATGGTCAGGGTTGCAAGGGACCTCTGGGGATCCCTCTCCAAGTCTTCTTCATTTCTCATAAAGTCCAGAAAGCAAAACTGGAGTTCAAATGCTTTTCTGAGCCTAGATCAGACATTCCTGGGTGTGATTTTCAAACCTGCACTGTGCAGAAGACTGAGATGATAATAGCTCTTTTTTCCTGTGGTGACAGTGTCCAGACATTGCAGGGCACTGGGGAGTCTGCAGTGACAGTGTCCAGACATTGTAGGGCACTGGGGAGTCTGCAGTGACAGTGTCCAGACATTGCAGGGCACTGGGGAGTCTGCAGTGACAGTGTCCAGACATTGCAGGGCACTGGGGAGTCTGCAGACATCAAGTTACTGAGAAGCTGGAGGGCATCACTGAGACCAGCAGTCTTGCACGGCTTTCAGCTGGCATTTTCAGTTGTGGTTTCAGCAGGAGAGACAAACCAGGCTTGTGTCTTAATCAGCCTTTGTTACATCTTGCTCTCAAAAGGCCCAACATGTGTCAGTACCAATTAATCCAAGACAGACAACCATGGGCCCCTCTTCAGGGGCAACTCTTGGAGAATCCTGACGCCAAAGTCCACCTGCAACCCAGAGCAGTCACGCAGAGACCTGCACCTCCTCCTGCTCCACAGTGTGAAGAGCAGGCCTGGGAATCCCCTGGCAGGAACCGTGCAGCAAGAGGAGAGACACAGACCCTGTTGAGAGCAGCACGGACATGGGCCAGAGGCAGGAAGGAGGACAAATATCCTGTGGGAACTGGGCAATAGCATCAGCCATCTGAACCCAGCCAGACAGCCTGTTAACTGATCCGTGTGCTTTTGTGCTGGCTGGGCTGATCCATGCTGGAGCCTTCAGGCAGTCCCAGTGCAGCTCCTGAGGGAGCACCGGCGCCGTGCCAGCCCTGGAGCCCCCATCTCCCTCTAGTACCATGGGGGCAGACATACCTTTTCAAGCAGAGCAAAGGCAGGGCTGGGCAAATGACAGCTGGAAACAGCTAAGCATGGGCACCGCTCGGCCCTGCCCCTGCAGTGGGACATTTATAGATGCTGCCCACACAGGCCAGCATTCCAGCGTGCCTGACCCCGCATTCCAGTGCCCAGCATTCCTGGGCTGACATGGGCTGTAAGGCTCCAGGGCCCAAAAGCTGCTCTGAACAACGCCAGCGCTCTCTGGCCAGGAGCCAGCTGCTTGTGTGAGGCTGGGAGCTCCCCCCACTTCTTTCCAGCTACTCAATTACATGAGGAGATGCTAAAAATACGTGAAACTTTCTCCTGATAATACTCTCTTGTGTGAACAGCCAGCAGAGAAAACCCAAAAGCTGGAGAGCACAGGGAGGAACAAGATGAGACAACACCGGGCTCCCATCAGGGTGGGAGCAGAAAAGCAAGAGGACATTGACTTCAAGGAGAGGACAGATGAATGGGGGAGGAGACCTGTCTGTCTGGAATGAGATGGAGACAGTAAAGGCAAAGAGATGATCCAGAAGTGACAGAACGGGAATGTGGTCTGATGATGACAGCAAAGGGGGGTCTTCCTCAGGAGCCTGAGGAGGTGTGTGAAGGAGCAGGCAGAGACCCAGCAGAACAGGCATGATGTGGGAAGATAAACAGGACCAAAGGAAGCAAAGATGGAGAGGTGAGATTTTGAACAACACAGGAGAGACAGAGGAGCCCGTAATCCATGAGGTTTGTGAGATCTGGGTTTCCTCTTGGCTGAGCTGCCACTACACATCAGGGGTGGAAGGGCAGGGCACAGGGGCAGGAGCAGCCAAGGCCAAGTTGTGACAAGCACTCACTGCCACTTTGCCTTCTGTAGCCCTGGATGGATCTTGACTTTCTTTTAATACTTTTGGTATCAGCACCCTGCATCCCTCCTCCTTTCTGAACACCATCCCACATTTACAGCCAAGCTGTGCACACAGCACTGTCATGTTCTGTGTCAGGAAGAATCTTCCCCTCCCTCCTCTGCAGCTTTTGGGAGCTGCTCCCTTCCATGGTAAATCCCCTGTGCTCTTCCACCCACAGATACCCTTCTCTCCTGGGCTCTTCTTTCTGCCTCCTCTGAGACACCTTTTGCACCTCGGTGACCGTGCAGGCCACTTCCCAAACGGAAAGCAGCCTTGGCTCTCCACTCTCCTCATCAGCTTACTGTCATCATTGTTGTGTGGCTGCCTCCCGTTGGGGACAGAGCCAAAGCCTCCCCCAGCTCTGCCCCCCGCAGCTCTGTGTCCCCCCAGCCCTGCACCCCCCACCCCCGCAGCTCTGTGTCCGTC